>JAPYZI010001187.1:0-51800 GCA_030523105.1 Ophioninae sp. A BG-2022a | reverse complement strand
AATGTCACTGCATTGTAACATACCACACCGAACATTTTAATACCAAATACAAATCATAGATGGCGGAACTAGTAGTTTTAGCAAGTTCAAATTTCGTGTTCCGGTGAAAGTGACAAGTCGAAACTCGTTAAAAGTTTGAATTTTATAAAAATATAATAAAAGTGTGTAAAATTGTAGTTATTTCGTCGAAACCTATAGATAAGTGAATGATTTTGTTCATATATTGTTAGCAAAGCACATTTTTTCTTTTAGTTTCACTCGATGTTGCAGTAATGTTACACTCCCTAAAATGCCGAATAAATAAAAAATAATGAATGTTTTTGAATTTTTGAGGAATACGTGTTTTTTTATTTGTTTAAACCTATCATATTCCAAAGTAATTAAAAATTGAATGATCTTGGGCTACAAAGGGTTAAAAGGAGATCGGGGAAGTTTCATTTTTCGCGCTTGTTTATCGTTTCATGAGTGACGCTCTCGCGACAATAGGGATAGTCCGAAAGCAACAAAATCCACAATCTTCTAAACATAACTGAAACTAACATAAATAAATAAAATGAAAAGGACTTTGCAGATTATTGGAAAATATTAGAAATCCATTTGATTCTGAATGAAACCGAGATATATTTCGATCTAATTTCACGTCAGAAACCATAGGACCATAAGATTTGTCTGTACAATGTCACGCTGCGTGAAAAATATCTTTTCAAGGAATACTCAAAAAAGAGCTACGGTCTGCTACGTCAGCTTTAGCAGATCGTAGGTCGTCACGATCTTTCCACGAATTTATCGTAACCTTGCCAACTCCGGGAATTCGTACACCGACCTTAAGGCAGAATGTTCCTAAAACTTCAAACATTAAAAAAATGAAATAAACAAAATGTGTTTCAATCAAAAACTGCGTGCTGTACCCTGGTTAATAAAAAGAACAGGCAGCGAGAGGGCATTGTTCCTCAATTCACGTTTATCTTTCCGTATTCGCCATTTCCCGGTATATTCACAACCGGTTCATGAACGACTGAGAATGTATGTGCAGGGACTCAAAAGCGTGAGAATGTCATGGAATTGAAGAGAATGAAGCAAAAAGAAAAAATACTAGAGATTTATGAGGTATTCCACCAGGAGTGGCAGGAGACTATTACGGCTAGAAATACACGTAAAACTTTTAAAAAAAAAAAACAACTCTCTTCTTTGGCAATGCGGAGGCGACAGAGTCTACTATCCATTCTCTTTGAAATCACGGAATACCCTAAATCCAAGTACTAGGGAGACCGGAAACCCCATGAAATGACAATTCAACCATAACTATATCAAAGTACTCAGAAACGCTACCATGAATGTTGACGAGAAACTGAAATACTCATAAACTACATAAAAGTGTTGTTTTGGGTTGTGAAGTTGCAACCCGCTGATACCCATACCATTATGCTACACCATGCCGGACAAATCCAACTGTGTCAGTTAATTGTATTGAGGCAACGTAGAAGTTGTGCAATGTGACGAATAAATTCGAAAGCGAGAGCTGAAATCCTTCGCCTAAAATTTGTTAAGGATAACATTTGATTTTAACGTTAAATAGAATAACGAACCCCTGCGTCTATTAATTCAACAATTTCTGATACTCAGTGTGACAAAAAAAATGTAATTGTCATCAAATGGCTATGAGAAAAGTGGTATAATTTTTATGTGGATCTTCTATACGTCTTTAACCTTCGCCAACCTTCTGTACCTGGATCGCATTTATTTCTCGAAGCGGTTGATCATTCGCATTCACAACTCTAAACCTCTGATGACCACACTCTAAACTTTTCCTTTCCTTTCAGATCCAAGAAAAACTTTGAATAAATCCATTCCGTGCCTGTAATGCATCATCCGTTGGATACGGCTCTCTTCCTTTTCCTGGACTACACATTCGTCCCTTCTTGGGTCTCACCGCGGAAGAATCGCACGCGATTGAAAATCCAGCGGAAAGGTGCTGTGATATTTCATGCTCCGTGGCGCGTGTATCATAACGATGTGTAAGCACACCGAATGTCAATGTGGAGTAATGGAACGTGAGAGATATTGGGAGAATGAAAAGAAATGAGGCGGCCGAAAAGAGCATCGGTCATGACCCGCACGAGTAATAAGCTTTCTCTCCAAACTCTAGTATATTCGCCAACAGCCTGCCATTTATATACGGGACGATGAAAATCTATTTGGAACGAAAATGCCGCAAGAAAACGCTCGTGACTAACATTCTAAGCAGTGTCCTTTTCCGTCGTATTCGATTGGGCAAGTACAGCCATGCACGTGAGAAGAAACAAAAATATACGAGCACGGAACCTGCATCTCGTATAATTTGCTATTGAAAGACGGATGATTATTGAAAGACATTTGTCCGAAGTCGATATCATTTATCATATATTATAAATGATAAATGACATTATCATTAAAAACAATAAGGGCTCGACTTTAAAAAAAAAACAATACAAATGTTCCATATAACCTCGAAAACATTGCATTGATTATGAGACTCTGTGTAATAGTAGTTATTTAGGAACAAATAGTGATATAAATAGTAAAAGGAATATAGTGATCCAAGTTTTGCAAAATGAGGTTTTGATGGTTCTCTCCAATGTCTCTTCAATAACGCTGCACCTTCCAGCGTGTACACAAACCGGATGGTTAACAGGCAACCGAAGCGAATGATTCGCAAAACGTCAGATCACGCGCACCATCATCAGTCAAACGCTTTGAAGAACCGTCCTGACGTTAAGGTACAGCTCTGTGGTCGACTCTTTAGCCCTTTCGAATCATCCATCATCGAGGATTTCTGTGTTCTTTTCGGTAATCGAAAGCCTAGTTCTACCGCTTTCCACTCAATAACGCAGTCAAAGAAAAATAAACAGCGAGGTAGGAATGAACGCGTAAATTCTCCCTGTTACACTTATTCTGAATCGCCCTGTGTAAATACCTACAAATGTCACAACTTGGCTGATTTTTGCAGTCCTCTTCAATCACGATTCAGCGAATAATCTGGATAATTTGTGGTCCTTTTTAACGCGCTTTTTCTTTTATCTAGAAAGTGTCACAATTCACCAAAAATGTTTCATAAAATTCTGAAACGTCCCTTTAGACACCATACGCAACCAAAGTCTTCGCCACCAGCCAATTTGGGTTAACAATAATAACGATGTTATAACAAAATATATTTTTGTATTTTGCTCGTTTCAATCGTTCAAGCTATCCCCTTTTTTTCTACAACACCTTCCCTCGTCGTTATTCTACGGAGATTCAAGTCGAACTCGTGACTTTCAGATGTTCTGGTTTACGGGCAAGTACGCTTCAAAAACACCGCCGTTCGTGTATTAATATATTCAGTGCAAAGCAAAAAGCGAATCATATTAAAAAATGTTGCGATTATATGGTCCCTCATTTTGTAATAATTACGATACGTACATGCATGATCATCTATCCATAAACCATTACGGATTCTTTCAAAACATCGATCTTTTTTTTTCAATATCACTAGTCCCTGATATTCCGAAACTTGTTAGCGTAGTGATGGTAAATAGGGCTCTCCTAGAATTTCGTTATAGCCGATCCCGTAACGAGATTCGAAAATAAATACGATGACACCACGGAAGCGGAAAGCAGATTTCCGAGCCAATTCTCGACGCTACCATACGTAATCGAATCCTGCCAATATCATCTATTCGCATATAGGCTCGAAAGCGATCTGCGCCATAAGAAAATTCCGATTACTCAAAGCCGATCGCGTAATATTCGATAGTTTCGATATCCAGTAAGTTAGTAAACTCGACAGCGTTACACGGCATACACCTTTCGACCCTCAAGTTCTTCAAGATGGAGAAGGGTGGGCTACTTATTTTCAGCCCTCTTAAGCTACAACACTTTGGCCCAGGGTGGTAATCCAAGCATCAATAACCTATCAAAGCCGACAAAACATCTCTCGCTCAGTCTCTCCTGAATCATCCATCGCCCCAATCTTTCACGTATCTGGTTTTCACTGTAGCAGCAGATGGTAGGGTGAGCGAAGTAGCAGACACACCAATAGCGTTAGAATCGCTCTTGTATCAAAAGGCACCATTTTTTTCTCCATAATTTATTTTTTAAGACCATGACGAATATTTTGAAACCACTATTCCCTCAACCGGCTGAACCAATCAATACGAAATTTGTTGTGTGTATTGAAGACGATGGCACCAAGGGCCTGTCGGCCGATATTTTTGATAAATATGTTTGATCCTTGAGGTATCGCGTCGAAAAACCGAGAACACACCTCCACTTCGAATTTTTGAAACCACTATTCTCTCAAACGGCTGAACCAATCGTTACGAAATTTGTTGTGTGCATTCAGGACGATGGCACCGAGGGCACCCCGGTCTCCATTTTCAATAAAAAACGTTTCATTCTTGAGAAATCGCTGTTTCCAACGTTTTGACTATCTCTCTCGCACTCGTTTGTCACGTGATAATGTTCGTCACGCTCTTAAGAACCTTCAGCATTGCCTCGCTCACTATCACGTACGTAAACTGCTGTACCTTCAATAAATACGTAACTTCGTGTGTACAAAGCGAAGAAAAGGTACCTTATAGTTCATGGCATATATGGATTCCCGCGCAGGAATAGTATGCCATTTTGCAAGATGTACGATGCAAAAAAGAAAGAGACAGAATGGTAAGACGATCGTTGACAATGGCCACGAAAAATATCTCCGTACGAGGTTGATGGACCGCCTCTGCTTTGCGAACTATGCGCAAGAAACACGGCAGATATTTCTTCTCTATGTATCCTCAAATAAAAAGGGATAATGGTACAGCCGAACAAGTATACGTAATGGCTCACATGCTGTGTGTAATGGTGACTACTCTTCGCAAATACTCAAACTCGCAAATACTCAAACCGACGATTGTCATCATTGTCATACAAGGATCGTCGAGTTCAATAATTACGAATCTACGTTTAAAATAAATTAATTCAAAATGACGGATTCAATATTGCGGACCAAAATGCGATGGATTAGTGAGATTCGAATGAGATTCGGTACTCGGCATTTTTCGGGGTCGCAAAATTTACATTTTTCGATGAAACATTAAATTCGATCAAGTTTTATCCGAATCAAATAACTTCTTTGCAATCCGTTCCGCCATTTTGAATACCTGCATTTTTTAGATGGAGTCATAATTAGCGACCGCGAAAACCCCGGGGTACCAATTTTCGTGAAAATTGACTGATCCAATCATGAAATAATTGATGTGCACCACGTGGCATCTATGCCGCTTAAGGGGTTAATAATGCTCCAGTGATGCCGTCAATGAATTCAGCCGATAAAATATTTTAACATTTAAAGAGTTCGTAAAAAATATAATTAATAGAAAAATTAATAAAAAAATATAATTAATATTAATAGAATTCGTTCATATTCGCAAAAAAAATAATAATTTTCTATTCACTTCAACGATGTATACTTCGGCCTCATAATTAACGCTAAAGCAATTTTCATTGAATTCTCGATATTTAAATACATTAATTATAATTACATAACATTAAATAAAAACTTTAAATGAATAATTATAAATCGAGCAAGTCTATTTTTCAGAAAACTGTTTTTCAGAATAATTGTTTCTTAAAGTTTACCTTCGAGAAAACTCGAGTTCTATTTTTCATGACCTTACGAAATACGAAAGAAATATACAATCGTAAAATCTAATTAATTTTTGCTACTCAATGTTCTGTGGTAATTATTACTTTATACCACGAGGGAATTATTTTTCAGCGATGTTATTTCTGGACATCTACATCTATCAAATCTAATAGATTTGTGGAATATTGATATTCGGATAAAATCGTTATTTGGGTATTGTCTAATCTTCGATAATTATCAACTGTTGATGTACAGTTACAGAGCTTGAAAAAGATTGCGTTGTGCAACCCAGATGTGTCATCAGGCGCGCAATGTTTTCACGTTGCCAAAAGCAGATCACGAGAAATAAAATGATGAGAATAGATGCTGAAAAGTTCGAGATCACTCTCGAGGCAACATTTCGTTGAGACATTACGTTATTTATATACATATTGATATTCATATTGTCTTGAAAATAATTTTTGCTTTAATTCTGTTGAAAATAATTATTACCAAGAATAAAAAAAACACGGAAGTTAAGTAACGAATGAAAATGAATCACGAATGACAATTACAAATTACCTGGCATGGGAATTTCGTCTAAAATGAAAAATGACAATACTCTAATTAGACAATTAAATCGATATTTCATATTCAATTTTATATTCAGCAATACTGATATTTCTGCATAAACAATAAATGCAGTGTAAGATAATTGGAAGAGAGATGTCCATCGTTTTCTTTGGCAATATTTGATAGCCTTTTCTATTAACAATGATAAAAGTGAATAGAAACAATAAAAAAAGAGGGCAGTTATTACAAACTGGCTGATGAATATAATAAACAAAATGGGATATACAACATTTTTTAAACTACCATTAAAATCACGCTTGCAATGATTCTAAAGGCCGTATACGAAAATTGGATTTAAGCGAAGTGAATCAATACAAATAACATGTACAAGCGGTTCAATTAAAAAAGGAATCTTTCGAAAATTGTTATTCTCGAGATTCAAAAATGAGTATTTTTATAGAACAAAAATACAGTGAGTGAAATGGAAAAGTCGGACGTTGCCGTACTTATTTAGCGATGTACACATAATCATTTTTGTATAAAATTGCTCAAAATGGGTTTATAATTAATTAGATAAAGAAAAGTCTTCGTATTACTAAAAAAAAAAATGAAATCATACGCCAACAAAATCCAGCCCTTCGTGACAATATCTCATGAATTTCGATCAAACCAATCAAATTTCAAAAGTTCACAAGAGTGAGCGACAAAATTAAATGGAACAGGAGAAAAAATTCAATCAAGGCCTTTGAGCTTAACACGCAACGATTGAATTATTCCTTCGGGTGTAACAACGAAAACTACTCACGTTTCTCGTTTTAAAAACCATCTCTCTCCGTGCGGGATTGACCTCGCTTCGTTCACTGGCAAAGCACTCCTTCTCATTGCCAATTATCTGTAATTCAATAATTTATCTAATTAGCCCAATTAAGTATATTCCATTGGAAATAATAACGTATGATTCAATTGGGACGACTTCTTATATTATACCTGCGTATTGTTATTATTAATGTTTTTCTCGTTATTATTATTGTTACCCCAAATTTATTTAAAGCGTTCAACTTATAGGATTTTATATTTATGATATCAAGAGATAATTACATTCATAAAGATTTCAAAAATAACAATCGCAGATGCAGGATCGTTGGAGCAAACGAAAAATTTGCTATGATGGGACGCAACGATTGTTTATTCATTGTCTTGTTTTTATTAGTAACCAACACGATATGTACTAGATTTATTTTTAAATCTCTAATTAAGAATACTAAAAATGCTCACATGACTGAAAAATGTGAGAAGAATATTATTAAATTACGAATTAATTATTTTCGTTGCATCACGACGATGCAAAATACAACACAACAAATTAGGACAATGCTTTTGCGAATATAGAAAATTGAATCGCCTCGAGAAAGCACATTAACCGATTTGCTTATTACCAGAGTGGACATAAATATGTCCTATATGTAAAATAAATATGGACATAAATATTTAAAAAATGCAAATTCTTACCAAATTTGTCGAATTCTATCTCTTTTTATAGTTGCTCTCAAAAGATCTCGTATTTTATAAAATAATCCGCTCGATTTTTCAATGGAGAAAAAATAAATGTATTATTGAATTACAAATTATGAAATACTATCGGATTGAAAGTGGCATCGGTGAAAGGCAGCAAAATTTTTCAAAATTTATTACTTTTACTGTTATCCGAAATAATATTTTGTAGACTTTCGTGATAGAATGCTGAATGAAAATCCCAAAAAATATTTGCGTGGTTATTACGGATACATTTTGAAAAAAAAAAATTGTTTAATAAAAGAAACACGATTTTCGTTGTGTTCCAACGATGCAAAGTCCAACACCATCAAATGGCAATGGTATATTGTTTAATCCTTTGAAATATTAAAACGAGACAGAGATGCATTTCACACACATACTATCTCGTATACGATTCCTATACTCATAAATAATACAGTTAGATACCACGAACATTACAGCGGAGATTGTTCGCCTTATTGCTCACGGATGTGCAGCCCCAGAAGTTCATTAATTCACCAGAAGGTAATTGAGACGGATTACCGGTTGCAAATAATTGAAAACCGTGTATAAGCTTTATCTCCGGGAGAAAATGAACATCTACAATAGGATGGGTATCAGAGGTATTCCATAGCGAACGTAAATCTGATATCTCGGCCTTAATCATTGCCGCCATAATTAACTGTAACTTTTTTATAGCGCTTTTATTATTTATTTTTAAATCAGGGTTTTTTGGTATTATTTCCGAATCGTTAACATTCCGAAGGTCTTAATTCGCGAACGTTAAGCAGATCCAAAGATCTTTTGGATTCCGAAGTCGAATAAAGAACTTTTGGAGTGTCCGTCAAAAATCGACGATTTCTTCAATTTTAAACTTAGATCCATATAATTTTATACGTAGGCCCTTTACATTAATAACATTTTTGTAAATAATTTTTTCTCTTATGTTTAAATCAGAGCGAATTTTATTAATTTCTCTACCAATTTTGAGTTGCAAACTTTCCAAGCGATTAAAAAATGGTAAACCAATTTTCAGGATGAAATTCCGACGCCTAAAGTTTAGTTATTTAAAATGAAGCTGATTTTAACGATAAAAGAACAACATTTTTTTTAAATTCCAACCTCTAGCTCCAGAATTTCCTTTATTTACGAAATGCCAGAAAATTCTGGTAGTCAGTATTTAGTTAAAGCTTTCGACCGGAAGTATTGGGTTGCAATCCAATTAATAAATTCCTATAATTAATATCTCGGGAATATATTGATTCAACTCAATTCCAATCATTTTTGTTATTACAGTAGAGCTTCGATTATCCGGAATGGATTTTCTTTGCTTATTTGTTTATAATATATATTAGAAGAACAGAGATCAAATACTTTCAAATCAAAATAATCAAAACATCTGCTTCAAGATTTATTAATTAAAAAATATTCAATCTCTATTTGGCGTTTGTTTGCTGCACATTTTTTAAAACAGCTAAATCGCGCATTCAAGCGGAAAAAGCCGCATGGGGCGCAATCTACGAAACTAGTACGTACTTAATAAATGTATGCAAATTTCTATTCGAGTTTTAAGACCGTTTACGTCCCTTCGTGCGTTGTCAGAAACTGACGTTCCCAAAGTTCGAGCGTATGCAAACTCGACGTTGTCAGCGACGTTGTAAGCTTAGATAGTTTAATTGTTTAGAGTAAGAACATTTTACATGTTGATTCGGATAATGGAACGTTCAGACGAACCAAGTCACCGTTCGAGTAACAGAGCGTTTGGAGAGTGAAAGTTGATAAAATCGGGGTTCTACTGTATTCCTGAATTGACGAAAACCTCATGAGAAAAAAAAATAGCTGCGGTGCGTTGTTTGAAGCTTCGTTAATAAAATGAAGGAAAAGAGAACGAAAACAAAAGGAACAAATGTTTTATTTCTCTGTTTCTTTATCAAACAAAAGGAAGGAATTTTTATTCGACGAGAGTGTTGTAAAAAAAAAATGTAACAAGGAGTATGTAGCAGGGTTTGACGTATCCTTTTACCAAATTGGTTGTAAAACTAAATTATTGAAGAAAAAAAAGGATTTTAATGTTTTTTATATTTTAGATAACTGGAAACAAGTTAGAATGAATTTTCAACGACATTCAACGGTGGGTATGACATACCCTGCCACATTCTCGCTGGATTAAAGCTGAATTTTTCCAAAGCCCGTAGACCTCTTTGCCTGACCAATAATTCACCAATATTTCCTCGAAATGAAACAGACGTTTGCTAATTCATATTTTTGCCAAGTTTGAAATTGCTGAGAAATCCATAGTTCGAAATATGCTACGATTTTGCAAAGCTCGCATCGTATTTCGGCACGTTTCTCCTATCGTGTCGCCAGTGTCAACAGAGCTTGAATTAATTGAGAGTGGCTTTCGGTCAACATTTTCGTTACTCCGGCGAATACTTTCTATCCTCGTTTCTATTTTTCTCCCTATTTAAACTCTTCCCTGCTCTCCTCACGTGTTTGTTAGTTCGTCGAGTTGGGTTTTCCACTGGCTTTTCCCCATCAATGTGAAGGAGATGTACGCCTCTGACTGCATGTATGCAACCTCTCGAGGCTGAGCGCGAATCCACCGCTCAGTTTTACTGCGCCTACAAAACATTCCTTCTTTCCGATCCTTTTTTTTTCGTTCAATTATTGCGCTCATTCACTTTTTCCATTGTTCCAGGTAGGAATGGAACATGGAGAACGAGAGGGTTGAATTTGTACGTGCATATATATACCGGGTGACTCAGTAACGGAAATGCCATTCGGAAAAGTGGCATACACCTTAAAGGGGGAATCCCATTGCGATTACGGTAAATCATGGATTTTTTTTCATTTTCTTGAAGTATGTGTTTTCAACAATACCTATACCAAAAATTATTTTTTAATTTCAAAAAATGATGGAGTTACGCCATTTTTAGTACGAGGACGTAGAGCAGCAGGACTTGCCGGCTACATTTCACGGTGCGATTTTTTCGGAACTAATTTTTCCGAGCGAAGAATAGCTCGAGCAATAGGGGTGAGTAAATTTCAGCGTGAAATATTTTTTAATAATGATAACTATCGTCGACCGTAGCCGTTCTTATATCGCTTTTTTTTTTAATTGCTCTTTCTTAATGCATCTTAATGAAGGTATCTCAAGTTGAAATAATACTTTTTATTAAGAAACCTGTGCATATTTTGAAAAATAAGAAAAATCGAGGATGGTTGCGGTGAAGAATAGCGACATTAATGCAAATTAAAAGTAATTTTTATTCGTCGCGTTTCAGACAAATGAAAATACATTTCAATCCCACCAGGAAGAGAGAAATTTTCGAGGAGCGTTCACCATGCCATTGTACTTCAAGTATTATTGTTTTTTTTTTAATAAAAATGTACTGCTGTTTACCATGATTTATATAAAATATATATTTCGTTGAACAAAAATTAATTTCATTAAAAAATGCATCGAAAGAGTTTCGTATACTGACTGGAACAGTTGGGTTGAAACAGTTTTATATAAAATTAATAATTTATATAAAAAATAGCACCCGTGAAAAAAATCTAACTAAATCAAAGATTTTGTTGCAGCAGTCTGAGCAGTAATCAGGGGGCAGGGAGATGACAAAAATCTAGGTCTTGAGAAATCCTTCAAGTGTTTTTTATTATTTTTTTCTCTATGACCAGTACATCTAGAAAGCTGCAGCTTTCCCACCTAAAAAGATGCCAATTTTCCCCAATTAAAGGTTAAACCAAGGTCACCATCGGTTATTTAAATGTTGCTTTGCAAGACGGACACCCTGTGTATTAGTATTGGACGCACAGGAGGGGGCCGCGAGAACCCAGGAAAAAGTTCGGTACTCGATCACGCGTCGAGACGTGAATCCACGGGATTGCTTGTAAATGCAAAAAGAGCTAATAAAGTGAAATTGAAATGGAATCTATATGGCTGGAGCTTTAATTATGACCAGGCGGTGAAAGGCTAGGAGCTGTCTCTCTCTTTCCCGTAACCTCTCGCTTTCTTTCGTAATTCTGATACTCGATTTGTTCAAGCGCGTAATTAGAATATACATAATTGATCGGCGCGAAAACAATAATTCAAGAGTACTCAACGTTCTCGTTTACATCCAGACATGTATATAAATATATATATATATATACATACATACATAGATATAAACGTGCACTTCCGTCGATGTGTTTCTGGGTCTCTTCCGCCCCGTTTGCCATGACCAATTAGCGTCTTTCTAATTGCCTAATTATTCATGGTAATTCGTTATTAATAACGCAGCCGAAGCATATACACAGTCAAGGGTAATTCCTGCTAGGTATTCCCGTTCCAACGAGCCGGCACCCTGCAATTTCATCAATCCGAAAATGTCGGCCTGTTTCCAACAATGACGTCGCCACATCATCCCGCTCATTAATATTCGAAGTTTATGTATTTTGTAAATACGGACTGTTTCACGCCAAATCTGTCATTGTTTATCGTCCGAGATGCAATCGTACCGTAATTTACAGTTGCAAAGGTATTCGGAGTCTACATACAATTTCGAGTTAGTTCAATGAAGTTGGTACCCGTTTTTTGTTTCTTAGCAATTCACTCATTAAGGGTCCTCTAGTTTCTCGGGTCGAAAAAATCGATTTTTTGTTCATAAATCACATTTACAACATGTGTAGAAAATGTGTGCCAAAGGATTTTTCGATATTCGAAGTGGTTCACAAGTGTAGGCCCTGAAACGGAACAGGTATACGGAGCGCGCGCCGCATATGAACGAACTTTCATATGCGTTTTTCTCGAAACACCATTTTTCGAAACGGTACCCAGGATATTTTAGAAACGACGGCACCGATCTTGTTCAAATTTATACAGCATCTTTAATATGTTATAAGCCAACGTTTGGCATAGGATTACCATGATTGCTTCGATAGTTTTTTTTCTACGAGCGAAAAACTTAAAAAAAAATGAGTAAAAGATAGAATGTAATTTTCAAAAGTGTATAAAAAAGACAATTTTTGTAATTTAGAATTCATTGTAGGTCAATCGCTAGTCTTAAATATGAAAATTAAAATGCCGTTTGGTTTTTTGATTACCGATAAGCAGAACAGCCGCAATCTTGCCACAGTCAAGCACCTCTTTTATTTGATATCTTTCTGTTGGCCACTATCACTTTTATTCTATTATATATTTTGACTTCGAAAAATTTGTAAAGCTTATTTAAATATTAATAAAGATTATGCAAAAACAATGAGATTGATTATTTCGATGGTTTGCCCGTAAAAAATTATTGGAAGAAGCCGTAAAAAAAAAACAGCCGGGAAACTAGAAGACTGCGTTAAGAGGGAACGGAATCCGAACTGAAAATTCAACGCAGCTTTCACTAGAGTCGGCAGGACAGAACTGCGGCATACAACTATCTACGGTCGATAAAACAGTCGTTCTTCTGCCAAGGATCTCAATGGACTTGGGGGATGAGTACATACACGCACGTACAAACGGACAATTCGGAAATACGCGCTTCAACGGAATTCGCTGGAACTAAAGTTCACGATTGCCATGCGAAAAGTGCTCGAAATTGTCTACAAGTACATAATAATTCTAGATCCCTACGGATTTTTTGAAACATGCGAGATGAAATCATGAAGATGCCAAAATGTGTGTTAAAATATGCCTACGCGGCTGTTCTCCTCTAAGAAATTGAAGTATTTATTTTCAATAAAAGCTTTTTATTTTCTATCATCTCTATCACGGCTTCGACATAGTAATACGATCTACTTTCTTATTTCCAATCCAAGAAATTTAATACCAAAACAGTCGTTCGTCTGTCAATTTAACATTGCCTGTTTAACTCCCGTTAAATTCTAAACAGTCGTTTAAACAATCCGTGGAAATCTACTTTCCTATTCTACCAGATCAGCCGCGATAGATTGCTACTCTCTCTCTCTCTTAATAATTACGGTATTTAATAACAGTGGTAGTGACATCTTCCTATTAGGAATTTGTCACTTCTGTCAGGCCTACGATGAGTTAATAAGTGGTCACTTGGAGTGGTGACCACTCAGCCAAAAAGTTTTTCCATGCTGTAAAACTCTTATAAATTTTATACCGGCAAAGGGCCTAAGCATTTTGTTGTAATAGGGTAAATTTTCTGTTTCGAAGCCATCCAGTTCCAAGTGATCGGGAAACTTTTGTCCAGTTAATTCAATGCATAGGTTAGTTAGCTTCTTTATGTATCTCCGAATTCTTCCGAATCACTCTATTCAACATCATCCCTTAAGGATTTGTAAAGTATTGCAGAAAAAAATGTCGCAATTCGCCCGAACAAAGTCACGATGGAAAGCTAGTCTAATATGCGATACTTTGTTTTCCAAGGAAGTTTGATATTTAAAGATAGGAGATGGGATAAGACTTCTACAACGTCACCAAGTTGTCTTATAGCTAAGAAGCATCAAAACTACAAAGACTAAATTGAACGAGAATTTGACTCGAAAACAGTAAAGTCACATATTTGACGAATAAACAACAATGCAATGGAAACGGAGTCTGCTCTATCTAGAAAATGCTTTCCTCATAACGGTTACCAATGCCTATACCATCGGCGTACCCTCATTTCTTCCCTACCGTATCAACCAATGGTATTTCGTTTTCAGGGAACTGGAAAGTAGCCAAAACTGCTCAACGTCGAGGGATAAACGCGCTCATTATTAAAGTTGATACGAGCAACGTTGTTTTCTTTGGCTCTTCCCATTTTTGTAATTTCCCGAACTGTTAGCAGCCCCGAAATTTCTCCGCTCCGTATAATATTGCACTCTGGCTCGAACCACACCGGCGTTCCTTCCGCGACAATGGACATTAACGCCTTTTTTTCTATCTCCCGAAGGGAAACTACGTAGAAGTTTCAAACTGCTCAACGAATTGCAACTGGTCTTTCGACTCGTGCCAGCTGCCGCGAAATTCCACTTGGGCTCGTTATTTTCATTTTCTTATCACGTACAATATTAACGCTATTGTCACGGTAAATTTTGTACGAACTGTTGGGGCGCGAATATATTGCTCTTCCGACATACATTATTTAGGTTACTTTTTATAGATAAGTTGAAACAGAAAAATAACCGGGAGAAAACTAGAATAATGTGAAAATCACGTGAGACGAATAATCAAGTTAATGTAATTAATTAATTTATGTAAATTTTCATCAGTACGTACTAAAATTGATAATAAGTGACAACGTAAATAACGGATGCTGTGCAACTTCAGTTTATAATAAAAATAGCAATTTCAATATAACCCTCTCCCTAAGGTATTACTGAATTAACCGTCGGACGAAAGTTAGTCCAACATGAGGGAATCGCGGAGATCAGTTCGTACATAAATTACCATGAATAATAAATCATTAATTTATTGTACCGACACTGATGGATGCGCGGTCGGAGTGCGGCTCGAGTGATCACTGAAGTTAAGCAACGTCGGAAGAGGCCGATACTTGGATCGATGACCGCTTAGCCGTGCTCCAGTTACCGGGAGGCCGATTTTTTCTGAGGCCTTGATGTACATACTTCAACAAAAAGTCTGTACACCAAAGCAAGCAGAGTAAATATTCGGAAGTGCAACACCCGCTAAAAAGCGGAAACCAAACAAGCAAACACAAAAAATCGACTCGATTTTGACAAAAGTTACACTTCCGAATATTTACCGAAATCTGAAGACCACAGGGTCATCTATACCGGTATAGGTTTTCCACAGTTTCCCCGTGCCCTTGGCGAATGCCGTATAGTGTAGCGTAAATCAATTGTGGCCGCAATGGTGGTTCGGTTCTGGAGGGTTATTTCCTGTGCAATAGCACAGGGAATAAAATATGATTGATTGATATAGTTTAATATGCCCTAGAACAATTCTATTCTGGCAAATATGGTGAAGTAGGGAAGAAATATGGCGGACCAGGGAAGAAGAAGTGAAAATTTGAATAGGGAGAGAAGGAAGGTAAGACAGGTAAAAGCACTAACAGCGCGGAGTCATAAAGAAGAAATCAATTTAAAAAAATATATATATATTTATTTATTGTCTTAATTCAATAATAAATGAGCACTTAGAAATGTTAATTCCCCTCTTTAAATAATGAAATTCAGCAATATTGACACGTGCTTGATCTCTATCAATGACTGTGTATCGGTTCAACAGTCCAACAAAAAAATTCTTGTTTAAGAATTTAATTAATACGCTCCGATCATCGCATTATTATCTGTAATTGCCCAAACCAAATATATACACTCAATATATATTGTTTTCCGATGATAATTATTTATTCGTTGCTGATTATTTAATCGTTAATAGAAATCGTTCATTATTTTACAAACTGACTGACAAACCCGATAACGCAATCTATTGATTTCAATCTTAGCCAAATCGTAAATCTCGATTATGTTTTTTTCGAAATTTGTGACAATTTATACGTATCGCGATCATTAACCCTTTGCGCTGAGCAAATTTAATTTCATTTCATTTCTCTGAACAATCATACATTGTCATCTCGTAAGTCGACCGAAAATGTTGAACCACGAGGTAATTAATTATTTTTTCAATTAATCAATTTTGATCGACTTCTACGATTTAAAAATGTCACCACTACGGGGACACCGACCGCAATGGGTTAACGTCTGCAGAAACTTTTTTTCTCATAAAAAAACATGTCAAGTTAATATGCTTACAACTACTAAATTATGCAGTGAAAAAAAAATAAAAAATATTTTATGTAAATTATTCTACGAAAAACTATCATTTTTCAAATTTTGAAGAATTACGACGATTTTTTAATATCCTTCCAGTATTATCTTAAGATTTAAGGTAACCGCGCTGCGTCCCTTCAGTTTCCCGTCCTATCCAAAAATACGAAAATTGTTGTTTAATTATACACTAGAAGCCAATTTTCATATATTTCATTTGAGATCACAATTCATTCGTCGGAAACACTCACTGCGATTTGTCAATATCAACGTCGGTACTTTAATTGATTTATTACCTTATTGTTAATCAATAATATATTATTTTTAACTCCCATCGCAATAAATTACTAAAAACGATCTGCTTTCGAGCATCCATGCTCATGAAGACTCATAAACATCGAAATCTAATATCTCGTATATTTTATTTATATTCTACTTATACTTTTTTAAAAAAAGAGTCGGCAAATTGTGTTCGCGAAATTCATAATGCACGTCACGTTAACGCAACTTATGAACTGTAAATATGCTGCTTATCGTTATAGAAATGTCTCTACTATCTTCCATCCATAATGACACTCATGAATACGATAATAACTGCCAAAAGCATGACCCGCATAAGTAGACAAATTCCATCTCATCAGGAAAAAATGCATCAATATTTGTCAACAGATTAAGGGAGTAAAGAGTAAACAGTAAACTTCGTCATAATAACAGTAAACTCCACCATACCGAAATGTAATATGCTTTCGTGCAAACGCGTACTCCAAAATACCAATTAGCCGCGATAACAATGGAGGAGCGATATCGAATTCCATCAACGCGAAATTGAACGGTAATCTAAATGTGACAGTCTATGGGCCATTCCGAATTACGCCAATACGAGCAATTTCTACAATTTTACGATTCCCATAATTTAGCTTTTGTTTGTACATCCATCGCTCTACGATAATTTAGTATTAATAGAATAATAAATAAATGATTGGACGGGAACTGATATTAACCGGTCTAGCATTTATACCACTTTTCCAGTTGTTGCACAAATGGAACAATCAAGTGACTCTTGAAAACTTTCACTACGCAAGACCAGTTTGAAAATCAAAGATTCCATAGCTGTCCGATGATCGAATATTTATTGTCGTTGAGAAATGTTCCATGACGCTGAAGTTCGCATCATTGGAATTCGACATAGATGAAGTGTGTTTTTTTTACTTTTCCAATTGTCTCCGGCAGATCACAAAATGAACTATGAAAATGACGCAAACCTTTTTTTTCCAACTCTCAGCGATCTACACTGTAAATCTGTAAAATATGATCTTATATTAGGATAACTCTGGAAATTGTTACCCAATGGGTAACATTGGGTTTAAACCTTCAACAAACCTATTACGCGTTTCAAATTACCTTTCCGTAACTTTTCCTCGCTCGATGCACCATAAAACCTATGTTTCAAGGGTCTATTAAATATAGTGCTGTATTGTTCACACGGCAATCATATCGTATCACTGATAAGCACAGATCGAGTTAGCATCAAAGTTATAATCTCTTTACAAATGTTGCATCCGGGTCTCGTCACCGATCGGATCACATTTGACAGATTTACACCAAAGAAGAATAAAAAATGCATCGTCGTTTCAATTATGCGAACTTTATTACCATGGTATTTCAGAAGATGATGCTTTATTTAGAATTAGCTTTTTTGAATACTTTCTCTCTCTCTTTACTCCCCATCCGCACTCCGATCTTCCGGTAAACATTGCATTGCATTCACAGCTGTTTCAATAAATACTGTAAAGCACGGATGAACAGTTGTGCCTTGAATTTGTCCTGAGTACGAGTTTAGCAGCATTATACATGGCCAACTCTATACTCCATCCAGGAACCGTTATACTCTACATCGGCTGATGCAATCTGCTAGTGGAAGACCAATACTTGTGAGATCTTGATATAGATACTCGAGATAAAACATCGATGCACAAAAGAATCGTCGTCAACTTTCCATATTTTTCTTGCATCTTAGATAATGGCTGATGGTGCAACTTGACGCAACGGCAGACACAGTGCAAGCTAAACGAGACTAGAAAAACGCAGGTCATGAGAAATCTCTATGTATTCAAAATTATAAACGGTTATACAAATATTCTGAAAGTTTATACTCTCCGTACGGTCATAAAAATATTTTGAAAGTTCATACATACTTCCGTTTCAATACAGCGAAAAATCATTACGAGTGCACCCCATTACCGGAATCAGTTGTTTCTCTTTCAAGCGATAATTAGATAAAATAACTTTTATGCCTAAAAGGTTGAAGGTCTCAGAGACGCGTAAACGTCCCCATAACAGCGCATCATCAACAACAATGATTTCGCAAGCTTCATAGGATTTTCTAGGATTTAATCTAGGATTTTCTACCCTAGATTTTTATCCGTAACTGGGATATGTTGTTCCAGCCGTAATATCAAAAAATGTTCAAGCTGGGACTACGCATGGCGCGTCCGGTGCAAAAGGGTTAAAATGTCAGAATACGATAATAATAATAACAAATGTAAAACTCAAAAACTAGCCAACTAATTTTTGGCATTCGTTTTAGCGTTTTCTTCCAATACAATATTCAGCACAAAGGATTTCGTTGTTCCGTCATTGAAAGGGACCTTGACACCCAAGAATGTGATAACCTTGAGCCAAACACATAACCGAGTGGTTATCTGTGAAATTACGACTTTCGCTTGTGTACATATCGTGCGTTGTGCGTATATGTATGCGAGTCAGAGTTACTTTTCTTAATCGAGCACGAGAATGAACTTTGCACCGCTAATTAGCTCAATTTGGAAAATTCGAATTACGTAACCTTGACCTCTGTTACTCCTCGTATATGACGCAGACGGAATATAAAATAGGTTAGCATTGAGTGAAATGCAATGAGATTTCACTAAAACATTCACTGTTGTTTTTTTGGATCGAAAATTTCGGGTTTTATTTTAGGTTAGATCAAATTCCGAGTTCCGAATGACGCGCACTGATATATCTTTATCGAACCGAAAACTCGAACGCAAAACCGAGTAGCAATTGGCTACCTTGAATATTCGTCAAATTTGAGGTTAGGTTCATTGTGGAACATTTCTCGGGAGATTACGAGTACGAGAGAGAATAAAAGCAAAACTCACCGCTTGAGCCCACTTCGGGAAGCCAAAGTCGCTAGTGACGAGTCTGTGAGTGTGGAGAACACCGTCGACGACCTTTCTGTCGATGACATCCGTTCCACGTACGTTCGTGTTCATTGGATTAGGGTACTTACGAAGTGCGGCCTGGGCGACGGTCTCCCAGGGATGGCTATCAACGAGAAAGAGAATTCAAAATTCCGGTCGACGTTGTTGTTCTCTTTCTTTACGTGCACGAAAAATATCGCGACCAAAAACTCGATCAATTTGAAGGTTAGGTTACTCGATCGCCTGCAAACTTACTGGAAAGTGTGCTCGTTTTGCCAGATCCTCATGTTTGCGGATTTTTATTTCCGTTCGTTTGATTTTGTTCGTGAAAACGCGGTCAACGCGTTGATTTAAATGCGACACGGAAGAATTCAACGACCGTGGCTACTCTTGAGCACCCTTCAAGGATACGTCATGTCGCGGTGGAAAACCTGACGCCAGAGGAACGAGCGGATCACGAACGGTCGCCCACGTGACCCGCGTGATGCAATCCCCGACTTCCCCCTACTCTTTAGCATCCGGACGTCGCGACCGCCAATACTCTCATCCGTTTGCCTTACGTGACGTCAGTCAGTCGGCAACCGCGCTCATTGGCTACCCACGCTTGGCGGGATTTTCCGCGATTTTCAAATAAAATAAATAAATAAATAAATTAACATTATTAACAAATGTCATATTTCGTAATGTTGTATATTGTATTGTATATAATATTGTAGGTATATAATATTTAAGGATTATTATATACAAATTTAATATTATTAATTAATATTTATTAATAAATTGCTCACGAATTACGCAAACTTGCAACGTGATGAATGTTTCGAGTTTTTTTTTTAACAAAATTCATTAATTTCGCAAAAACAACCCAAAGTTGTGACTGCCTCGGAATTTGGTATTGTTTTCGTGATTTTGGAAAAAGGATAAGCTAACATTGAAAATCGAAGACGATATGGGAACGTGTGCAAAATCGGTGATTCTCAAAATAGGAAATAAAATTATATTAACTTTATTTTCCGCTTATCATATACATGGTGTAATGGAAATTTCGGTAACTTTTAAGGTAAAAATATACATTTTTTGGGAAAGTTATTTGGAATCGACCTGAAATATCACTGATTTTCCTCACCTGTTTGGGTTTCTGTGAGTCTGAAACATAAAAACGTTTTTTGTCAACTTATATCGTATTAGCAATCGTCAGATAAGCCATTTCGTGGAATAGCACAAAAATTGTCTTGTATTATGAAATATCGAAGTATCACTAATGATGTGACATTTGTACAGTATTTACGCTTTCGAAATTCTCTCGCGTTCCGTTTGGGTTTCGTCGTACCAAGTAGAGTCTGAAAATGTCTTATTAAACTTACCTACACAGCAATTACTTTACCTGTATTTATAGGAACTTATTCTTCCATTATGTCGTTCGTTTGTTTCTTCACGATTCCATTTTTTCAAACCCGTTTATTTGCGTTTTTATTAGTTACTTACTCATCGTTCGTTTTAATTTTGGACAATCCTTTATTTGTGTTTCAAAGTTATTTCATTTCGATTATTGAAATAGCGACTTACTAAATTTTCGAAACGTCAGACAAAGATGAATCGACTTCAAAAAATTTGTGCGCAACTTCGTGGAACACGCCGCGTGTGAAATACTGTTAACTAATAACTTTCGTTTTCGTTACCTGTAGATAAAAGTTCCAGTCCATTCGATAGAGTAAAGCCAAGTGTTTAGCAGCTTTTTGGCTACTCGAAGAAGTTTACATTCTCCAGACCAGCTGGGAGACGGTTTTTTCCCTCTTCCTTGTTACGCAAGAGGAGACTGCCTGCACCTGAAGAACGTGTCACGTCGGTTAAACACATATGAGACAAAAATGACCAGTCACGAATTAGAACTTCACAGAATTAGCCTTACTCGCGAATCATCAAAAATCATATAAAAATATTCTACAATCGATCATTTATGAACTTCAGTTTCGGGTAATAATGACCAAAAAGAGAAATAATAATTCTAAAATTGTTTAAACAAAATGTCGTTCAACGATCCGTAGTGAATAATCTTCAATTAAAATTAAAAAGCTCAGAAAAATCAACAATAGAATACACATCCCACCTAAGGCAGCCTGTAGTTTTCCTTCGCCGCCTCTGCACCTTATGTGCAAAGGCACCGAAGGTTGCGGTCCCCGCTGTTCGACAACTGTTTTTTGAGCCCTGCGCAAGGCATCGTCGACCAAACGAGATTTTCGCGACTTCGACATGTATACTACGCACTGGCCCAACATAACGTCGCACTCCGGCATTCCAATCATTTGGCAAGCGTGCATAGTGTGCACCGCTATGTCTGAGACAGAAAATGAATTCCACAATGAACAGCAATTGAACCGAAGACTTTTTAGATCACTCTTCTATGTTACCGCTTTTCCTGACATTTTTAATACCATTTTATGAATTTTTTATGTGCGGGGTTTCTATTTTTTAGCAATGCAAGAATTCACTCGTGTTGAACTGAAGACTCCGCAAAAATTAAGAGTTTTCCAACAAAAGTTTAACATCCTTTAAAATAATTAAAAAACCTTCACAGAAATTGAAAACTCCCCTTCGGAAATTTGGGAATTTTAAAAATACTGAATAATTAATGTCATTATATATTTCAAACAAAGGACATCGATTCTATCGTAATAGCCTCAAAATATTTGTGACGCTCAAAATATTTGTGACGCTTTTTCTCCAATTTCCGACCGTCAATATTCACTGGAATTCCGTTTATAAAAATTCCTTTTTAACCGGAATTAAAGGGATATTAATTTTTGGCGGGATTGATTTGTTTGGGTTTGTTTATCAATGATCAATCATCAATATTTTTCCATTCCAATACAGATGTACAATGTTTCCTTGAAATTTTGCAGAAAGTTACCTAAAGCGTTGTGATCAGCGACACCAATATCCTCACTGGCAATCCTGACCAAGCGTCTCGCGATATAAACAGGATCTTCTCCAGCAGCCATAAGTCTCGCTAGCCAATAGAGAGCAGCATTGGAGTGTCCGGCTCGCACGGACTTGTGCATAGCAGATACGAGTTCATGCTTGTAGTCGCTTTTAGCATCGACCGAAGCATGGGTCTGTTCCAGGCCAATCTTCAAGTCACGGAGGCTCAATTTCCAGGGTTCTGTACCTCCAATACTTGAACTTCGTGATTTAGCTGCGATTTCCAAGCCACGGAGAGCAACTCTGGCATCGCCTGCGCAGGAATCGACGAGCCACCTTACGGCGTCTCGTTCTATAAGGAACCGAACATTTTCGTTGTGTTGGGCAAAATTTGAACCGTCTTTAAATTCGGAAGACTCCACAAGACAGCCGTTCATCGAACGTATTCCTCTCTCCAGTATCATCATTGTCTCGCTGTTAGAGAGCCTTTCGAGAGCAAAAACTCGACAACGGGACAAGAGTGCAGAATTTAAAGAGAACGATGGATTCTCAGTGGTGGCTCCGATCAGGACAAATGTGCCCGCCTCTACATGGGGCAGGAAAATATCCTGCTGCAATTTGTTGAATCGATGAATCTCGTCCATAAAGAGAATCGTACGGCGGCCCAGCTTGAATTCCCTCGTTGCGGAACTGACGACATCTCTAATATCGCCGATGCCACACGAGGTGGCGCAAAGCTTGACAAATCTCATGACGTCACGATCATCCCTCTTAACAGTCTGGGCTATGACATTAGCCAATGAAGTCTGAAATGTTTGTCTCTTTTAAAAAGATCTTTCAAATGGAAAGTTCGCAGCGAAAAAAGGCAACAATTTACCTTCCCACAGCCTGGTGGACCCCACAAAATCATGCTAGTCACTTCGCCATTTCGCAACAACTTGCCAAGCACAGTGTCGGGCCCTAACAATTTTTTCTGGCCTACGTACGCCTCGAGATTATTCGGCCTTAACTGTTCTGTCAATGGAACGTAATCTTGCTTTCTTGTGGAATTTCCAGGTCCAATATCCAAAATTGAATTTTTTGCCGTTTTCTTGACATTGAGTGATGGTTTTTTACTGCTACTGGTAAAATTGACAGTTTTGCCAGTGTTGACAGTTTTGACAGCATTGTTAACATTGACAGGCTTGACAACACCACCGATTTCAGTAGCGACGCTGTTTCTGACAGCACCTACAGTTTTGACAGTATTGACAATTCGGCCACTTTTGACTGTCGATGATGCGTTGACTTTTTGCTTTTTATTCGAAGCTTCCTGTGCGACGTTCGCGAAAGGATAAGCCCTCTTAGTCTGTTTACTCTCAACATTTTTCTCGTGATTGTTGAAGGATAGACACTCGTCTACGTGTGCCTCGATTTTAGATAACGGATATGTGATCGAACACACCGGGCATTCCATTGAATCATAATTTTGTAAAGTTATTCTTGAATTTTTATTCAACGGTTACAAATACGTCAAACTTACATAAACGCACATGCTCTTGGTCACGGTGGAGCCACCGTGCATGCATTTGGAGATTATTCTATTGTCACGGCACTAGTACGTTGGGCTCACGTTCGTACCAGTGCAATTACAGTTTGTATTACCACGCGAGCGTCGTGATGGAAATGCTGTAAAATAAAAAGTTTGGGTAATATCACGACTTGAAGAGGAGAAGAGCTGCGTATATTCAAACCTCACATTTTGAGATCTCAACCATTTGATTCTGTCATATTTTAGGAGGTCTGAGGAAATCTACAATTTATAGGTATTTGGCTTTCCGGACACTAGCGACACTGTTACCTCGCGGTAGATGGCCGTAACTCGCGCTAATTTTGTGTTACCGACGCGAGCCGAAGTTGCATCGAAGTTTTGGCGTCGGTGCCACCCCCTCTTAATGTCACCGTCGCTCCATGAAAATCAATCTGTACTGCAAAGAAGAGAGACAGCACGATTACCAACCTTTTTCCGTCGGAGGAGAAAACAGAGCAGAAAAGTGACGCTCGCGACGGAGTTGTGTGTCAAAATGCATTTCGCGCAACAAAAATCAGTCGACTTCTGACAAAACTCTACTAAACCCGGGAATTGCAATAAGGCACCAAAAAATCATACTTGTCATGCGGAAGTAACAAAATTTCGTGTAAAATTATTGTCATAATTACTTTGGAATCTATGCGGCTTTTATTTAGTCGCTGCAATGGCTTCTCTAATTCGGATTAGTCTTCTAGCTGTATTTTGTGGTAAGTCTCAATTTCCCATCGATCCACAAAGTTTGAGCCACCGTAAACATTATGGTTCTTGCCTTGAATAGGCCCATACTCTTTTCGAATACTCCAAATCGAAATGTCAAGTATCTGCAATTAGAATCATCATCACGACTGGAACAGCTTTCTAATTTTTGGGTTTTTCCCTTCAATTTTATTTTTCCCTGATCCTAACTGTGATCAAAATCTTTCATAATGATTTTTCATTCACAACTACTGTTATCGCGTTTTTTAAGGTTATCGTTCAGTCGAATCTAACATCCGAAAATCGCGGATGTTGAGCGATTGCGCTGATTGCGTTCACGTGACCGCGGATAAGCATAAATGAACATAACCCTTCCGCTGCTTTTAATGCTATGAAAGACCATTACAAAGAAGCAAAAAAAAGCTACTCTAAAAGAGTACGCATATATTTCACCAAAATAAAAACATTCATAAAGAAATGTCTATTTTTATCATCATTTTGGTGTATAAATCTCAACATCTAGGTCCTCTTATATTATTATTATTTTTATTATTAGCGGTTCGATTCTTGCTTTTCGATTACTGTTTCATTATTGTTATTATTATAACTTATATTCGAACATACTTTTCTAAAAACGTTCTAAAAAAGTACGAAAATTCGTCAAGATTTTATTTTCCTCCAAATTTTTATTTCCACTATGTCTAACATTAATCTTAATTTTGTTATATTTTTAATTTTCACATAGTTCTCTTTTGTTCACAACCTTGATAATGCGGAATGCTTTTCCAAATAGGCAGCTAGTTTCTTGAACAACAATTTATTCAACATGATTCCGTTGTCATTTACTGCGAGCCAATAGAAATAGATTTTTGGAACATTTTCTGTGGCATTTTGCTGTATGTAAACGATTGAAAACAAAATTTACTCAAGATAAATATAAGTATTTATTTTATTATCTCATGATTGATATCGTATGCCAATTATTTATGAAAGAACAATCATAGTTGACCGTTCTTTTGTAATCTTATCAAACGACTTACCCTTTCATTAATGAAATTGTACTAACAATCATCAAAACTTTTTTAGCCTTTTTTGCAACTACAGCTGCTTCACGGGTATTGGAATTAAGTGACAGGTGAAACGAGCATTACTGTTTTTTTTCTATATGTTTGTTAGTAACAAAACAATATCCGAGTTGCCAAAAGATGAAACGAGAATCATGTTTTAACTTTTTATTGAACGAGATGTAAAATTCTATCTACGATGTAACGTAACGTTACAATTAAATACGATAGTATTAGAATGCTACTGAATTTACAATTGTTAGCTCTCTGATATGATCATCACAATACTACAACACTTTTGGCTGTTCGGTACAACAAAGCTTTTCAATGTCCGGGTCAGAGCCCACTAGGGTCCTTATACAAATAAGAAATATAGAGGAATAAATATATTGCTGCCTTTTGGCTGGAGATTTAGTATTTTTAGCATTGACTTTTAATTACACTAATATGGTTATGTTGTTCCAACAGATTTTTAGAAATTCACAAGGAGGGACAATGGCTCGTTATGGTGAGATCCAATTTTGTGTCATTTATAAGGGAAAATAAAGAAAAGAAAAAACTGGCACAATCGTGAATGTTTTTAACTAAAGTGTGTTGAATCATACTTTAACACACTTTTTAATGCGTGCTCAATGCGTAGAAATATACCGTCCAGCGACTGCTATAATTCGACTATAGTAAAACTTTTGCAGCAGAAAATAAACTCTGCGGCTTGAAAATAATTCAAAGTCAGTGCTTATCAAGACGGTTTTGAAGAAAGCAAATGTGCTTGTGGACTTTGTCTTTTTAATACAGATGTAACGGCTCATACTTACAACTGATAAACACAAGTCTCTAAAACTGCTGTTTTATAAACTTAGAACAGAATGATCATCAATTGCTACGCAATTATCACTAAGCGTAACGAAATATGTACTTATTGGAATCTAGAGCATATAAAAGATGGTTCAAGGGACAAGAGCGTCTAAGAGCACTTCATTAAATTACTTTAGCTAATACAATCGCTTAATTTGTTCACATCGGAATGAGAAAAGATTGTTTGTAAAAGTCGTACTTATTCCAAATAAAGCGGACAGGTGTGTGATAATATAGTATATGTGTGTGTGTGTTTGTATAGTGTATCAAAAATAGTTGCACAACTATTTATTGATAAGTGATATTTATTCTTGTTCTACAACATTTGTTAGCTCTCGTACTTGTTAATGTTAACAGCATTTAAGAATAAATACTTAAGTAGGAGCGTTAACAAATTTCTTCCTTTTTCATACCTATTATTAGTGTAATAAATTATTATTATTATTATTATTTTTATGTTCAAGATGTATGCACCATGGTGCGCTCATTGCAAACAACTGGATCCGGTTTGGGCTCATGTCGCCCAACATCTCTACGCAACGTCTGTCCGAGTTGGACGAGTCGATTGTACGAGATTCACAAGCGTCGCTCACCATTTCAACATACGAGGCTATCCTTCCATTTTATTGTGAGTGGAAGACTTGCATTTATGGGAAAATTATCGAAGAGAATAATCGATGGGCTTTTGAAATCTTCCTCTTTTAATTTGGCCATTTTTCGTATTGAAATAATTATAATCGTTCGAACTCAATGAAAGTTCTTTTGTATATATTATGTTTGTGTTTTCATGATTGATCGGAAGATTTTTCAACAAATTTAAATCGCTGTAAGATATCTGGATGATTAATTGATTTTGATTTAATGATTTTTATTCTTAAACCTTTAAAATTTGAATTTAAAGTCTCAGATTCTATCTTCGTTCGAAAATCTCGATATGTTAAAAATTCTGATTAATTTCTTTTTACTTTATTGTTTTTTTACTTATTTTTAATTTTGTTACTTATTTTGTGTACGAAAATCTCATGATTTTGCGTAATATAACGGAAACTAATGAAAAAAATAATATACCGAATTCCAATCTATACGTTAATGATAATAGATCGAGTATAAATCCCAAAATATTAACAGCTATTTTAATTCACAATAAATTTAAAGTTTGAAAGGTGAACAAAGATTTACGTACAACGGAGATCGTACAAAGGACGAAATCGTGAAGTTTGCTTTGCGACTGAACGGACCACCCGTACAAGAAATCACGAGGACTCAAAGTTTCGACACGATCAAGAAGGACCGTGGCTTATACTTTTTGTACGTCGGCGAGCGTTTGGGTGCACTATGGGTAACTGAAATTATACTTTTAAAAAATTTACGCTCTATATGCATTCAAACGAAAATTCGATATTCAAGAGGGGGCGTTGTAATACAAATTGTAATTTTTTTTTCGATTTGAAAAATTTAGCGAGTCGACAGCCTTTCTAGTATTATAAAAATAAATTGTTATTTGTTTTCTTCCTTTCAATTATGTTTTTCAGAATCTTTATCACGAAACAGCGGATCGGTTTCAACCCCACGCATTTTTCTATCAATCACACCCAAAAGTGGTCGACAAACACGCGCCTGTTGAGGACACCCCCGCTATATTCGTGTACAAAGAAAACACCCATTACGCTTTTACGGGTAATTTACAAAAAAAAAAGTGAAGATTCAATGACATTTGCGCCTTTCTTCGCTCCCAAAAAAAACGAATGTTGATTGTTCTTTCGATGTTTCCTCAGGCCACAATCACAGCGACATTGTAAAACTGAACGAAACGATACACAAGTGGATAAACGCGGAGAGATTCCCTACTTTTCCCAAAGTCACTAGGGGAAACATAAATCAGCTGTTTTTAACGAATAAAAAACTTGTACTCGCGATCGTCGAGGAGAACGCCGTCGAGGACATCTCCCCTGATATGCTCGAGTTTCGAGACATGGTCGAGTCCATAATCAGGGAAAAACGTGAAAAGTATCACGAGTAAGTGATTTCATTGTTTCAGACTTCATTTTTTCGAGGTCAATTTTTTCATTTAATACAGTTTTACTATTTCATACTTCAATTATTGTTACGAGAATTAATTCTGATGAATTCTTGAACGTCAATGCATCGTACGTATTGCAATTCATTTTTTTTTTCATAAATCATATTAAATAAAAAATTTGAAACCAGCAGATATTTTTTAACAATTTTATCATTGACTTTTTTGGCCGTCAAATTGTGATCGTAGATTTTGACTGACTTTTTTTTAATGCTTTCGGCTTAATAATATATTTAATAAATATAATTAATATTTATTAGATATATTTTTATTTTAATATATTAAATATATATCCCACTTAATAAATATATTTTGTATAAATAACGCGCTTTTTGTTGTTCGTCTGATCGATAAAACTTAAATGTTTATAATTATAATGTGTAATAATTTTTTAGACACTTCCAGTTCGGCTGGATAGCCAATGGCGAATGGATAAACAGCATCGCTATGAAGGTTATGCCTTTGCCGAGCCTAATCGTAATTAATACCAACACGAGTCATCACCATATTCCAGATGATGAACCACGCAAGTTGACTCCGCAAGCCATAGAAATGTTCCTAGATCATATTCATAACGATACTGCCCAGGTAATTGAACTTTTATTTTCAGTTTTTAACTTCATCTTTTCGAGTAGTCGTGAATTTACGGGGTTTTTGTGAATAACTTTGGAACGTACATTTTCAAAGCACACTTTTTCAGATGTTATTGATGATTACTTCGCATATTTCGAAAAGTGACTTAAGATTACTTAAATATGAATTTTCGAAACCTCGAAACGTCAATCTGAAAGAGAAAATGCTATTTCCTTACAGAAATACGGTGGAAACAGTTGGCTGGTCCAAATTTACAGATCGTGGTTCGATTTGAAAATGACTCTGACATCCATGTGGAAGGGCAATCCAGTGGTAACCGTTGTCGTTTTCGGTTTGCCCGCGCTCTTCCTCTCGTTGATATGTTACGGAATTTGCTGTCCTGACTTTTTAGACGCGGGAGATGAGGAAGATGGTAAATTGATATTTTTTCGATTTTCATGGCTACACGGTTCCAGCTCGCCGATACATTTAATTTGAACAGTTAAACAAATTAATCACGATAATCAAATTGAATGGATTAATTACGCTTATTTAACGGATTCATCAAGTTGATTACTTAATTACTTAAATTGATTTAATTAAATAATGAATTAATTTGAAAATAATTTACGTTCCAATTTGTCTAAAATGGCATATTGTTCTTTCAATTTTCAACAGACGCGAACGGCAGCCATATGAAGAGGGATTGAGAGCCCATCCACGAAGTATTCCCGAAAAAAATGCAAATAGGAGGATTGCAGAAGAAAAGTCGGACATCTTGACGAATATTTTTAATCCGTGTCCAAATTCGAGAACAAAGCCCAAATTAATTAAATTTTCATCCATTATTTATTTCTCTGTTTTTTTTTACGGGGACAAAAGAGTGAACACGCCATAAAATTGAGTGTAAGATATGGATCAAGTGTGAAAATTGTTCGATCGATGTGAATCAATATTAATTATTTATGCATGTTTTATCAGAAGTACGAAGTGTGAATATAAATTCTCGAAAGAAAAAACATATTCTTTTAATACGCATATAGCAAGCGGCCTATCCCCATTCTCGGCAGTTTCCAATTTTTTCGAACCGTACAAATGGCAAAGTGCATTTTTTCTACTACGAAGAATTTGTCAGAAATCACGAGTTTCAGCAAAAACGCCGATGTAAAAAAAAACAAAAACATCGCCTCGTGCGAAAATCGCGCGAGCGAACCAAATGATTGATTCACAAAATGACTAAAAACAAAAGTTCATATTTTATTTCCAAAATCTTGGATGGCCTAAGAATTATTGATGTAGAAATAACATTAGCGATTAATCATTTGTGATCGTGAATTAAAAAAAAAAAGAAGCGTTACTCTTCTCCCTCGTTCAGGTTATAAGTCGTCGTCCGAATCCAACGCTGCTCTACGTCTGTCGAACTGTGAACAATTACATTGGAGAAAGACAATAAGGATTATATACATTGTCATAATTTTCGCGAAGTTGCAAATAAACAGAGAGAGGGAAGGCAAAATCGGGAATTCACTAACTGCGCTGCTGCGTTATTGATAGTGCCCTCTGAGGGTTCCGTACAAATTATACATATTATAAATAGGTACATATTACAAATAGTTCAGGAATCCAGTCTCGCAGTTTTTCCCAAGTTTTTTTAGAGATTTAATAACAAATATACAGTTTTGAGATTTTTCCCTATACTTGTAGTATAAGACGTTATTATTTGCCAAATTTCAAAGTTCTAGGTCAACGGAAAATACCCTATAAATTTTTATTCCCTTGAGATTTTAAATATACGTTTTTTTTTTGCGGCATTAAACGGCCACGTTTTGTTTTTACGTTAACTCAGAAGTTTGGTTTTGTCAAAGCTTCAAGGGACTGTAGACTTAAGTTTACGGATGGACGGACAACAAAGCGATTTCGTAAAGGTTCCGTTTTTCCCTTTTGAAGTACGGAACCTTAACAACAGCTCTAGCATCTTCCGCAACGATTTCACGGCTCGCCTCGTTATCGCTATCAGTGGCAAGGTACTAGAAAAGAACGAACGAAAAAGCAGAAACTTTCGTACCTTTACTGTTGTTGTTTTTCTAGTCTGTTGATTAACACTCTCGAGCAGCCCGATGAGTTCCTTCTCTCCCAGTTTACCAGGCAGTTGTCCTCGCTGTGCCATACTGACTAACATTTCTTCCACCATTTTTGCTTTCTCCGGTTTCCCAAGCGACAGAGTGTTTACTGAAAATGTATACATTATCCATAACAAGTTTCAAAGATCAGCTTGAAACACTTTAGTATTTGGATGTACATACAAATTGCTAAGTGAAATTGAATTCTAGTAAACATAATGAAGAAGTAACCAAAAAAAATGGCTTACGCCGTGCTCTTGCTGACTGGTCCAACACCTGAGTGAGAATGGAATGCCGCATTTCTTGGATCTGCCGCTGCTTTTCCTCTGCCGCTTGTTGATTGCCGCCATCCCCACCCTTAAATGAAAATTACAAAAATTGCTGACGGTGAATCATTCAAAATTTGCTAAATGTCATTAGAAGTACATCGAAGGTAAACATGTCCAGTTTTGTATTGTGAATACACAACAGCGCTATAACGAAATCAAGACGTTGATAGTTTTCCAATAGGGAAATAACTGAAAATAACGACGTCAAATTTTCAATTCCATGAGACAATTAACTGGCGGTGTAAAGAAACGGTCATTTTTTTTCACGCGCGATGACAGTTCAACATAACCAATAAAATTGAATCTAACAAAGTGGGCAGTAAAGTGTGTGAATATAGAAAAAAAGGTAATGAATTTTCGGAATAAAAAAACAAAAGAAAATGAGGAAATGATTTTTGTGCACCGTAATTACGAAAGAATAATGCTAAATATAAATAAATGTCGAATTAACCTCAAAATCGGCAATTACGACAACCAACCGTTAATTTCGTAAGAATTTTTATTTCAATTGTGATAAGTATCGAGAATTTCTTCGTACGGTCGGGCATGCAAAATTATGTCTAATAAAGTTTTTATTACCTTGTATTGTGACTGCAGTTGCGCCAAACGTTGCTGTCGCAGAGCATCGAGTTCGGGGTCCGCCATTTTAGTTTACTACGGAATTCGTGCTTTACTATATTTGGTGAGATCAGAGAACAGAGGCCACGCTTACCACGGTCCTACGAGCTGGCAAATGCTTCGATTTTTATGCGGAAAATGATCGGATTCTTTAGTGTCCTACGCCTGCCATAGATAGCGCTAGTGATATTGTTACAGAGTTGATGCGCACGTGGAAAATACGTAAATACGTAAACACATTGCGATTTAAAAAGAAATAAACGATTTTTCACAGGATTTACCGTAACAACGGATAAATCTCCTTGTTTTCTAATGCGCCATATTCGGGCTGTCTCGCGACTCGATAAAGTGCTTTAATGTTTATCTTCATATTTCTGCATTTTACGTGATATTTTTCCATGGTTATCTTGATTGATTGATAACCTTTAATAACGGCGAGCCTTGATCCTGCGCATTGTTAACTTCCCTTACTTTTGGTCTGTGGCCAGTAATTCATTTTGATTTAAGTATCAGTACAAAATTGCAGGATATCTTTCGTGAAGAGACAATACGTATGTCCTACAAAAACTTGTTTGAAGCTGATATATCAATAAAGTTGATATAAAAGCCTCGGTAATATCTAATTACGATTACCTTCAGATCTAGTCTCGCATATCGTCATGGGTAATTGTTTAGAGTTTATACCAAGCTAAGTAATCATGTATTAATTAATCTCTATTTATATAAAAATGTACAATTTTTCGGTAGATTTTCTCAATGTCATTCGACGGCTCTTTAAGTTGCAAAATGGGCACATTTGACCCAAACGACTCTAAGTAAAGACTGTGAAACGAAAAAAACATCGAAATGTCAGGACTCTCGTTTTTAGAATCGTGCTTGGACTCTCTCTCTGGGATACTTTTCGTATGGTCTCATCACAAGTCTTTTATTATTTTTTTCCAACCCAAACAAACCCAAAAAGGCTTAAAGGCTCAATAGGGTCACCCAAAGACCTATAGGCCTTTTGGGTGTTGGGTTTGTTTGGGTTTAACGAAATAGTAGAGTAAAGAAAAATAATCTAGAAAATAAAAATTTACCAAGCCTCTACGTCTCGATGTTTCGGGTGTTGCTAATTGTATAACCGAAGATTAGCAATTCTCTCTCCTGATCCTATAAAAATTGAACGATCATCTTCGAAATCATCTTCGCCTTCGTCCACTTCGAAATTTTGAAAGCACTATTCTTTCAAACGGCTGAACCAATCGGTGCGAAATTTGTTGTGTGCATTCAGGACGATAGCACCAAGGGCCTCCTACTCGCCATTTTGGATAAAAATGTTTATTCCTCGAGAAACCGCGAGGAAAAACCGTTAACCCGCTTACGTCCACTTCGAAATTTTGAAACCACTGTTCTCTCAAACGACTGAACCAATCGTTACGAAATTTGTTGTGTGCATAGAGGATGATGGCACCAAGGGCCCTCCGGTCGCTATTTTGAATAAAAACGTTTCATTATTGAGAAATCGAGATTTAAAACCGGGTAAATCTCTCTCGCACTCTTGTGTCACGTGTTAATATTCGTCATGACCATAAGTTTCGTTCGGGCAGTTGAGAGTGAGATGGGCGCGTACGAAAGAGCGGAGATGAAAAAAAGGAAATCCAAAAAAACGCAGGAGAAATGTCGATACACGTGTGTGCGTCTGTCCGCGCTCGTGAGAGAGAGGATGCGAGGTACCCAACCAGTGGAGATTTCCGTTCCTCATCAGTAGTCAGCCGCGTCCTGTGCTCTCCTGAGCTCGTTGTAACCCTCTCGCCGGAGCGCGAGAGCGTGTTTACAGCATCCACGAGACACTTCTTGTACAACGATTATAAAGTCCTGCTGGGTTTCGATATTCAACTCGCAATTGGCAAAAAAAAAATGTGATCATTTTTAGTTTACTTTCATGAAGGATTAATAACGACGTTAGTAACGACAAATAATAATAATAATAATAATAATAATAATAATAATAATGAGTCATAAAATAAATAATAAATAATGAGAAACAATATCCGAAAACGAAAAAATAAATAGAACAAGTTAAGAAATATCAAAGAAGCTAAGAAATATAAATAATAGTAGATTATCCATTCGGGATTGTAATCGCCGACGAAAATCATCGAACCCCATGAAATTATAACGGATTCATATACACGAGGTAAGCTTTCGATCATTGATTAAAAAAAAAAAAAAAAAAAACAGACGCAGATTTCGCCGAAAATGAAAAAAAGTGCGTAGTTGAGATTGCAAAAATGAATCAAGTATCCGTCGTCTTTAGAATCGAGGATTTGACCTTGATCGAGGCATAAGCTTGTATCGATGAGGAACTCGATTTATCGGAAATATCTTCGATTAAAAGTAACAGCCGTGCGTGCTGTATATGTATCCAACGTGTCGGCTCGCCGTGATATCAAGTTATAGAGCCAGCTGACACACTTTTCGCGCGACCGCAACGAGTTTCGTACCTTTGAAGAAAAAAAAAAAAAACAAACAGAAGGAAAAAAAAACTACAAAAAGATGAAACGGAGGATACGAGATTGAAAAAAAATTGATGAAATTGGCGTTTGGAAAGTAAAGAATTCGAGAGAACCGTAAATGTTGCTTTTCTTTCCTGATATATTTCGTTTTAATTAAAAGAGGGGGGTCCGGAAGAAAAAACGGAAAGAGGTTTTTTTTTTTTTTTTTTGGAAACTCTCTCGCTTTCGATCTGAGAACGGGCATTCGACGATCTGACCCGAGTGGTCAAAGCACCGCGGTGAAAGTACTCTCATCGAGGCCCTCATTGTCAAGCAAAATTTCACTTATGGGGAACCTGAAGGATGAGTCGTTCGATCAACAACTCTAAAACGTTCCATTCCTCGTTATCACTTCCCTATATCTCTTTTCGAATTACGTCGCGATCTATGGCTAACGCGTCCTTACGGTCGTGTGAAAAATAAAAAAGTTGTCCGTTTCGTCTGAACTCTCGTTCTTGCTTTAACCCGTTTCGGCAAACGAGAGTTTTTCATTCGTAAGCGGTGAAAGTGTGCGCCCTTGCCCAGATTCGTGACTCGCTACGGAGGTATATTAAGAAATACAGTTTTACAAACGTCATCCTCAATTTACTTTCTTTCGAACGCGTCCGTGTGTATCTTTCAGTCCCATCTTCTTTGCCACTTATAATAATAATAATAATGTCGTCTTTCTAATCGTGTATTTTTCAAAATACCAGTTTTTTAGGTGAAAATTAAAAATTAAATTTAAATTTAAAAATTAATTATTAAATTTTTATTTAATTTTTAATTAAAATTAAAAATTAAATTTAATTTTTAAGGCATTAAAATTTCTTTAATTTTAAGAAATTAAAATTTCGAAAATTAAAAATTAAAAAATTAAAAAAGAAAATAAAAAATGTAAAAATTAAATGGTATGGACAGTCCGTTTGACAAGATGATTTGTGTGGAAACTCATAAAACATCCGGGAATAATCGTTGAAGAATTGTACAAACACGGTAGATGACACAAACCGCGATGTTTTGGTATTCAAGACTGGTCCAGTCGGCCCCTCTCCCTCTTTGCTCCTCTCCAACCTGATCGACAATCACCTGGCATCTCGAAGACATACTTTCTGACTAATCTCATGGCATAATCTAAAAACCACGCGTGCACGTTTACCGGCAGTTTCCGGTGGCTGGGTATATCGTAGTGACTAAATCAGTTGAATCTGATATGAGAACGTTGCCCAAAAGAAACATCGCTGAAACAATTATTTTACGATCCAAGTCGATCTTTTTTCGACGTTTTTTTTTTGGACGTTGAACGTTCGTCGATAATTACCGTTGATTTGACGTTTTCTGGATAAAGCATCTTAGCGGAAGTGTTCAGTTACCTGCTCGCTTTGGAATTTATCGGTTTACGATAGTCAGGATGAAATGCAGGCGTACACGCTTTTATCGAACGGATTTTAGTTAGCCTTCACTACCACGTTTCGATGCATTGCTAGTTTTTACTGACGTTTAACCGATGAGCCATCGGAAGTTTCCGAATGAGGCGTCGTACAATGCACATCTGAGCGGTCACCGCTCCGAGTATTGGCTTTACGGTAGGATGCTGTTTGCATCAGTGGATCAGTGACACCTTTAATTGGTATTAAATTTCTATATGTAGGTAAATTTCAAAATATTCGAAATATTTTTACAATTTGTGACTAGGAAGCGATGCCTTTAAGAGAGACCCGACCGAACGCAACGAGACCCGGTAAAGTCGAAAGTAAGCCGAGAAAAACTTTCACTGACGACGAAAAGTTCCCTGACACGAAAGCCCATCCATTCGTGGATAACGCTTACGAGTATTTCATTGAAAGTAAACGAATTTAAAAAATAAGGAGTACTCGTTCATTTTACAATACGAGACTTTTACATTTTACAAAACGACCCTTTCGACAATTAAAATAAAATTATGAAAAATCGTGTCCCCTCGGACTTCGATAGCTGTGCACACAGAAAAGTGGAATGGAAAGAAGAAGACGAAGGGAGGAAAGAGAAAGAGAGGGAGAGAGGAGCTCGGGCTGTCGCTCGGTACACGATCTTTATTCTTGCTACTCTACCATATTATGGGTTTGTACAAGCACTAAAAGACGTTCCACTTGTTTCAGTGGCCTGGTTTCGTGTCCCACTTTTTTCCGGGACTGTACCAACGTAGCGCAGATTCTTAGTGCCCATGCTAATATTATCATTATATTTGTTGTTGTTTCAAATATTATTTTCTTATTTGTTATTGCTATTGTTGTTCCCTGTTATTTATTTGTTATTTATTACCGTTCTTATTTCTGTTCCTTTTGCAGTTATCAGTAACATTATTGTTGTTGTTGTTGTTGTAGCGGTTGCTGTTGTAATGAGAGTAATAATAATAATAAAGACGATTATTATTATTATTATTATTATTATTAAATTAATCCAAATTAAAAAACTAAAATATATAATAATAACAATATTCCTTATTATTATTATGATTATATTTTTTAGTTTTTTAAATTTCGTTTTATTATTATCATTTTTATTGCGTATTATTTTTGGTGTTGTAGCGGTTGGCGTTGCAATGAGAATAATAATAATAATTATTATATTATTATTCTTATTTTATTTTATAATAATAATAATCATGATAATGACGATTATTATTATTATTAAATAGAACTTAATTTAAAAAACTAAAATATAGAATAATAGTAATAATACTTATTATTATCATATTTTTTTGTTTTTTAAATTTGGTTCTATTATCTTCATTATTATTGCACCTATTACAATTAGTATCATCATTATTGATGTTATTCTCACATTAATTAAAATCATACACACATGTCCGAAAAAAAACAATGGTAATAGTGCAGATTCTGATCGATCAGACCATCATGATCCAGAATAATAAGAATCCAAATATGACCTCAGTAAAAGTGTCAGTGATTTGGCTTTCTAGATATTCACACTATTTTTAAAATCGTGAAAATCTCGAATTTGAGGCAATATTTAACGATCAGTTGTTACGTTGGTTGTTAATAGAAGTAAAAAAAAACTAAAAATCTGAATATCTAAAAATTCGTTAATGAAACGAAAAATTTGTTTAGTAATATTTTAATAAATAATTGAGCCGAAAAATATCTGCATTTGGGCTAAAGATTTGTTTTAAAACTCTGGGCTAAAGATTTCCGAGAGTTTCAAGGTATCTCGAAATGTATGACACTTTTATTGATGATTTTTGGGTTACGCTGAATAATCATTATCAACGGTTTCTGGGATTCTCTGAATAAAAATATATATATATATATTTATGAGTATCTCCACTCATAACAACAAATTTAATTACTTCACAGCTTTTCCAGTTAATCATCGGGGAACGGATAAGAAAAAAAGAAAAATGTTGGAGCGTCGACGAATCGCAAGCTACTATCATTATCAAAGGTCAGGCTGACGATTGGAGAGCGCGTACACGGGGGGGTGATTGCTGAATTTTCGATCGCCGAAATATGACCCCGTGCCGATTTCATCGTTCGATCTACAAGTGTCTCTTGATCGTGCTGGTACTTGGTATTCCTGACGGGAACGAGGGAACAGCAGAACTTTTAGTGCCTCGTTATCCGACGCGTAGGAACGATAGATACCTGTCCAGTGGTACGTTGTTGAAGAAAAACAATTTTTTAGTTCTTCTTCAGTAATTACTTGGATCAGCATTTTTCTTTTGGATTTTTGGCAGATATCGAGGAAGCTGCGCTCGTCAATCAAGTAGGCAACAACGAAATTGCCTCGTACGATGAAAAACCGAGATTCTTCGACGAGCTTGGGTGTGAGTTATGAAATTTAAAAAATAATACAAATTAACAAAAATAATGAAAATTAAAAATAGGAAAAAAATTACAAAATAATGAAAATTAAAAAATAATAAAAATTAGAAAATAATAAAAATTTAAAAAAATTTTTTATCATTTCAAAAGTACAAAAAAATAATCTTAGAAAATTGGTGACCGAGAGAGGAGACACGACGATGATGATAAGCGTAGGAACGCGGTTCCAAGCGACTCGGCATTCGAGTCACAAAACCGCGTTGTGTCCTCTCTCTTCGTTGTCACCGAACTCGAGAAAGGTAGAGCGTATCAAGATATCACTAAAACTTGTCATGTATGTTATTCGAGTACACGCGTGTACGTAAACGTACACTTCGAAGCGCATAGGTACACCACACATTGCTTTCGCACGAAAGAGAAAGGCCCCGCGATTCCTCGGAGTGTTTTACTTATTATCGCGCGGTGAGGTTCGAAGCCCCGTTAATGTAAGTGTTGAGCCTTGGCTCGATTGTCCGTATAGTTGATCGCGTGGAAGTATAACGCGCGAGCAGGAGACTCGATTTCGTTGAGTGCTGGCGTTTTTCTCCGAGATCGCGCGTAGATTTCGAACGTTAACGTGCGAGCGAGGGATCTCGATGCGTTACCATAGTTGCAACTATTGGGATACGGGCGACAGGCGGATTCGTTTAGGGTTATGATAACGCGATATGGTCGATAATAGCGAATGAGTGTGGCAGAGGTACGCAGGGGGTCAACTATGTCGTCATAGTTGTTACTATGTGCCGGATTGTTGAACATGGCTTGACAGCTGTCACTATCCGAATCTTCAAAGTAGTCACTATGGGTTGGAGTATCGTGTTTATAGTTGTCACTGGAGGCTGGAGGGACTACTATGTATACATAGTTATCGCTATGGCTCAAAACGTCAACTATACCTTAATAGTTGTCACTATTGATGTGAGTGTCAAGTTAGACCTGGAAATTGTTATTATCTGTCGGAGTGTCAAAGCTCAATCGTTGTCATTGTGGGTCGGAGTGTCGAGTTAATAGTCGTCACTATACGCTGGAGAAACAACTATGTATAAATAGTCGTCGCTGTGGCTCAAAGTGTCAACTATACCTTAATAGTTGTCACTATCCATCGGAATTTCAATAACGGCTTGGTAGTTGACACTATCGGACAGACTATTGACTACTCCTTGATAACTGTCACTATGGGTTGGAGTGTAAACTACATTTTAATAGTTATATCTATATATCTTACTAATAGTAGTATATATCTTAGTAGTCATCACTCGTGAGTATCGAGTATCACTTAGTAGTAACCACTATTTCACTACAATGTCAACTGTACTGTAGCAGTTGTCACTATGAGTCGAAGTGTCAACTATGTCATTATATTGTCCTTGCGTTTCCGAATGTGACTCAATAGTAAAGTACTTCATAAGATCTGTCACTATTTCACTGGTATGTCAAGTGTACTTTGATAGCTATCACTGTTGGTCGTACCGTAGCTTCACTATTCAACACTACTCGCCACACACGCCGACGGTACTAACGATAGTTATCGCCATTGATATAATATTCAAAGGCAACTTGAAATAGTTATGATTATTCGTCTTATATACCAACTATACGTCGATATCTCGTCACTATTACTCGTATACTTGAATATTTATTGTCCGTCCATCGTATAGTTACGATCCATTAAGAATAGTTGCAACTATGCCGTTATCGTTGATACCATCGAGCCAAACTTTCCGCCGCTGGGTGTACTTCCCTTCCCAATGATTATCAATGACCAATAACCGGGACTGCTCTCCCAGTGATTCTCGGCATCGATCGCATCAACCGGATGAGAACTTTCTCGCATCGAATAGCAACTATGCATGTATAGTTGCAAAGTAACCGTGGCGAAAACAATTGGTGATCGAACGCCGGTTTATTTCGTGCCAAGAAATGATGTACCGGGACGACACGATGGGGGCCATCTCGGGAAGGATTGAAAAGGAAAAGAAAGCAGTGACTTATGGGAAAGGGAAAAGTATTGTTGTGCATGGCACGCATATATATGTGTACAATAATAACGCGGTGGTAGGAAGGAGAGTGAAGGGGGGGGGGGCAAGTTCCTGCGCCACGCGACACGCATACAAAGAGGTCCCCAGGAATCGCGGCAATGGTTAAGATTGAACGGCCAGTCGGTCGCGGTTGTTGTCGAGGCGAGACCCACTGGAGTACTTGGTGCGTTCGAAGTTGACACGCTCTCGGTGCGCGGGAAAGCCATACCACCTCAAGGGGGTCTCTCCTGCCCGTGGTGAAAGCAGAGAAGAAGCAAACTAACTCCGATCTATTATCTCTCTCTCTTTCTCGCTCTCTCAGTCGACCGCGGCACACCGCGGGCACCGAGAAACTCACCACGGCACAGTGCACCAGTACTCGGAGTCGCGGTGACAATTGTCCGGAAACCAAGATCGCGATCGTTCGAAGAAAAAAAAAGGAGGAATGGAAAAAAGAGTTTCAACGAAAGAACATAAAAAATAATCAATGTGACTTCGAAGATAATCGCTGACAGGTTGTTACGATTGTCCTCAAGGTCATCTTGGAAAAAGTAGTTGAAGGACGAAAGGTTGGAAGATATCAAACGGTTTGGTATCAAGTGAGGTGAGGATCGAGTCAACCGAATGAGACGGATCGACTTTGATTGGCTGGTCTTGGAGGACTTTGTTCACTTCTAGGCCTGAAATTTTAAGTGTCATCGTATCTTCCACCTTTTTCGGGATTACTGGATCGCAAGATAGGCTAGCATGTTCTTCAAGGAACGATACTTTGTTCCTGACAATTGTGAGAACGCCGCGGTGATTGGCAAAGTCTGCTGAAACATCTACGACTCCGTTAGGGTTTGTTTTGAAATCCAGTGAACGAAGCACGAGTGAAGATAGTGACGGAAAAAATGCGGTTGTGAATATTGAAAGTTATTGAAAAAACGAAGAAACGCCAGGAGTTGCCATATGGTTCGAGGCTAAGATGTTGGAAATTCGAAGCTTGCCAGGAACCGGCCAAATCATCGTTGGTCGAACAACGAATCCTGGATTTTTCGTTTTACTGATCATACTGACGATCGGTCGTCATTGCAATGGGGCACGACGCGATTCTTCGTATAATAGAAATTTTCGGATCGAACGGGTCCATCGACAGGACGAGGCTTCACCAACGAGATTTTCCAATTCACTCGGTGGTGTCAACTATTCATCGAGAAACGATCGGGAGCCTTCTATCTTGTCCAGATCAAAGGCAACCGTTCGACGACAAACGGACGACACTGGATCTCCACACTCTCGAAGGTTCGTCGATTCCTTCGACCTTGACGAGTCCCTGGAGACTTGGAACAATCATGACGACACGGCAGAGTCCGAAGCGACCGCCGATCGACTGGCCGATTTTCTTCGCGACCTGGCTGAGAGCCGTAGAAAGAATCCGGGATACTTCGACTCGTCGATTGGAGACCGGGAGGAAACGGAGACCGGACACCGCGGTGGTCGTAAAAGAAAGTTGACCAGTCACGAGCAGGGTTTACTGCTGGTCGAGACGCTCAGAAAAAAACGGAACTACACGAGCATCGGTGGGGTCGACGATTATCGAGGTTATTCCAGCAACGCTGTCAACAGCGGTATCATGGATATGCTCGGTAGAAGTACGTCAGGATTATTTTCCAGACCTACGGAAATAACGGAATCGCGAATCGAACATGCTGCAGGATTTACGAAATCATCTTAATCGGGAATCTAAAAAATGTAACCCGGCGTGTCTATACTGAGTCTTTAAAGGAACAGTCAACATTTGAAAAATGTTTCTCTTATATTTTCAATTTTATTGATTTTTTATTAACAACGGTTTTAAACTTTTGGATTTGGTAGCTGCTGGCTCGTGTAGCAGACACTTCAATAAGTAACCCAGATTTTTTTCTCATTGTTTGGAAGCCCAGAAAACTCTGTAAACCCGATTGGTATCTAAAAGACCCAACGTACACATCGTGCACTCGAAACTATAGTGTACACATGCCTGGTTAAACGTTTCGTCAATTAAGTCAAAGGATAATATTATCTGTTGCAGTGATACCCCAAACTTGCAAGTACAAGGGTGCCAAGTTCGAGTGCGGTTTGAGCATAAGTTGCGTGCTTGGTGGTGGTCGTCCGGTGGACCTGTGCTCCGGTGGATTGATATGGAGCTGCTGCGTCGACGACGACGACATACCCGACGAAGTTCCTAGGCCGAGTGTTCCTCTGCTACAAAATGCCAGTAAGCGCTTCCTTTCTCTCCCCTAATCACACTTGGATCCACCAGATCTGAGCTAGATTCTCTGCAGTGATGAAGCAACCGCGACGTCATAATTAAAAATAAAAATTAAGACTAGAATACCCATTGTCCTTGTGCCGATCCGGTACAATTACAGCCGTTGGAATAAAACTCCGATTATAACTAGAAACAGTAAAGATCGCGCTGATTGTTGTTGGAATCGCAAACGTCCGTTTTCCCAAGTGGGAATCAACGATGGTTCATGATCGAGAGGCCGGTAGCTTTTTTTTTAATCTCTGCGTTGGCCAAAATGATTTTCAGTTTAAGTACACAACGAACAGGCGTTTGTCCACTTCGAAATTTTGAAACCACTATTCTCTCATCCGGCTGATCGAATTGGTATGAAATTTGTTGTGTACATTCAAGAAGTTAGCACCGAGGCCCTCCTGCTCGCCATTTTGTTTAAAAATGTTTCATCTTTGAGAAATCGTGGAGAGAAGCCGAAACAACACGCTTGCGTCCACTTCAAAATTTTCGAACCACTATTCTCTCAAACGACTGAACCAATCGTTACGAAATTTGTTGTGTGCATTCAGGGCGATGGCACCGAGGAGCCCTCGGTCGTCATTTTTTATGAAAACGTTTCATTCTTGAGAAATCGCGATTCAAAACGTTTCGAATATCTGTATATATCTCTTGCACTCGTGTCTCACGTGCTAATATTCGTCATGCCCTTAAAGCGAAGTGGAAGATGTGTACCAATTGACATATGATTACGAGAGAGACAGTCGAAATTGTAAAACCGTGATTTCTCAAGGACGAAACGTTTGTCATCGTAAAATAAAAGCATCAACAGTCCATTACTTCTACAGAGATTGAAGCTTAACTTTCTCATTGAAAACTTAACGGCCGATGAAAAAAAAAGGGATTTGGAAAATACGTGAGGTTATGTCGATCTCCTACATGTCTCCTAAAGTTGCAACAACGTTTTGCAACCGACTGGCGTTAAATTGTGTGAGAGATGAAATTTTAGCGTTCTCGTTGAACCTGGCGAATCAGCGTCCGTACATCGACGAGGAAGTAAACGTGTACAATACGGGAAGCGCGATGACGCGCCCGAAGCCTCATCATCAACATCATCATCATCATCATCAACATAACTCTCACGAGTCAACGTCATCGATTCGTCCAACGAGCAATAATCCATCGGGACTGTTTTACACGAATGTCAACGGTGTCAAACCAACGAATACCTACGAGCCCAATTATAGCAGTTGGGATCATGAGAATCGACCGAACGATTTGAACAACGATCATCCGTGGGTGTCCGATCGACCGGAAATCAATGTTTATCAGCCCAGCGTGAACGATTATTCCCAGCAGGACGATTACGAGAACTCCGGACCGTTTCATCGTCCCCAAGTTCATCAGGATACTGTTCCCTCTTATCACTCCACATATCGTGGTAATGGTTCGCGCAAAGCCATTCTTTTGTTTCACATTCTTCTGGGCACGTTAATGCACCAAAACAACGACACACGCGTCTCTATGGGAAATCTCCGGAGTAAACACACAATTTCGCCGCTGTTCCGCCGTTTAGCACACAATTCCATCCTCAGACTACCAAGAGGGAGGAACGAACGAGAAAATAAAGAACATGCATAGTTCATCAGACTACTATGACCCAAAACTCTCGTTTTCCAAACTGAAACTTCGACTGAAAAGCAGATGTAAATGTTTTTCTGGACTTGAAGTCTTCACGATTGCCTTTTCAGGCATGACAATGCACTTTCTTTGCCAGCTATACGTGTGTCGGATAAAGCTTCTCTCAGAAAATGATGCTCGGGTCACGCCGCTATATGTCACGCTTTTTCGATGCTTCGTACCGAATATTGGATTTTTCAAATTGGTTTTCATTGACGTGTAAATACACCGTGCGAAGTCTGAGAAATATGGATCCCAGCTTCAGCAGGGTCATCCATTAGGATTTTCATTAGAGGACCATTAGAGGACTCGTTGGGTCCTCAACAGAGGACCCGATTAAAAATCATAAATCTTCAATGAATTCCTAGGCGAAAGGTTTTCGCATGACCGAGCTGACGATTTGACCTGACCTCTCATCGATTGACGGATATTTCGGCACCACCGCTTTCCAGTTCACTCATTCATTTCAGGGATTGGAAAAAGTCACGGTTTTCGTATAGTTTGAAAAAGTCACGTTATCGTCTTCATGGTATATTTGTTCGGTTCGCAGGTTGCGGTGAACTGTACACCAGAAGCAACAGAATCGTTGGAGGACACAGCACCGGATTCGGCAGTCATCCGTGGCAGGTGAGACTAGTTGCCGTTTCCGGTTGATGCTTGCTTGCTTTCTTTAACAGCGGCCATTAAATGTACCTGTACGGTGTTTTTGATGTCCAAAGGCCGCCATTATAAAATCAGGATTCCTATCGAAGAAGCTTTCCTGCGGTGGCGCGTTGCTGAACAACCGATGGGTCGTCACGGCTGCTCATTGTGTCGCAACGTCGGTATTTTTTTATTTTTTTCACGTACTGGTCCAGTCTTAAGTAATTTTTGAAGTTTTTTAGAGGTAGCCTCAATCCTACTCATGACCGATCGGGATAAAAGATGTTCACGGTTTTCTTAAATGGCCCTTCAGAATTTCATCAAATTTGGTCAAAAAAAAGACAAGTTTATTAACGTACGAGATTTTCTTCTCTTAATTTTCTTGAATCATTAACAACAAAAAAACGTAGATGACGAAAGCTGTGATGAAAATAATGTAGAATAAAAAATTTGATTGTCAAAACTCAGAGGGCACAGAGCCATATTCGAAATACACATTTTGGCATTTTAAACTTTTTATTCCGTAATTATTCCTAATTGTTCATAATTAAATTTTGACCGAAATTCATTCTCAATTATTCCGTAATTGTTTCTAATCATTACTCACTAATTGTTTCTAATTAAATCTCGACTGAAATTTGTGAAATTTAGTTCCCACAAATTCTGAAAAGTCGTTGATTTCCAAATAGTTCCATGTGTATGTCCGGACGTCCTCATACTTGAGACACGTAAGGGCCCATCGAAAACGAGTACCAATGTTGTCCTACTGACTTTCGCGAGGCTGCGCCAAATTTTCGCTTCGATTGAGGCTGCCTCTAAAAAAAAAAGAGCACTTTCGTAATTCGTTCGCTGAAATATTTCGGTATACAAAAAAAGGGTTCCATTGTCACTTGATGATGCGAAAAAATATCATGGGGGAAATATCGGGACGATAAAATATCCCCAGGAAACCAAGAAACAAATAAACCCAAACAACCACCTCAAACAAACCCAAACAATGATGTTTCCTAGTTGATATTTTGTCGTGCCATATTACGCCATGCTACGAAAAAAAGGACATTAGCACCTACTTCATATTGGGGAAACTCGGAATGTTCGTTAAAATTGTACAGGACACCGAACAACAATTTGAAAGTGCGACTCGGTGAGTGGGACGTTAGAGACTCAGCTGAGAAGTTGTTGCACGAGGAGTACAACATAGAACGAAAGGAGGTACATCCTCAGTATTCACCGACCGATTTTCGTAACGACGTGGCACTGGTGAAGCTGTCGAGGGCCGTGGCCTTCAAGCAACACATTGTCCCGGTCTGTCTACCAGCGAGAAACTTAAAATTATCCGGTCGTACAGCGACTGTTGCCGGATGGGGAAGAACGCGTCACGGTCAGAGCTCAGCACCATCGGTCCTCCAAGAGGTCGACGTTGAGGTGATTTTCGTTCAATTATCATTCCCGTCCTTGCGCGATAATGAATTTAACGAGAAAATTAGAAAAGTGGAGGAAGCTGTAGGGAAGTGCCGGAGCAATTGCGTTTTTGGCGTTTTTTTTTTTTTTTTAATGACAGTAATAACTTTTGATGGAACACAGGTTATACCGAACGAGCGATGTCAGAGATGGTTCAGGGCTGCTGGTAGACGGGAGACGATTCACGATGTATTTTTGTGCGCCGGTTACAAAGAGGGTGGCCGTGATTCTTGTCAGGTCAGTATCCAGTACAAATCGGTAATTATAATACCGATAAAAAAAAAATCATCGATAACGGTAAAACGAATGATGGTAACTGTTGCAGGGTGATTCGGGTGGTCCTTTGACAATGTCGGTTGAGGGAAGGCACGTCCTGATCGGTTTGGTTTCCTGGGGTATTGGATGTGGTCGCGAGCACTTGCCAGGCGTTTACACCAACATACAAAAATTCGTACCTTGGATCGACAAAGTGATGAGCTGATACTCGTCGAGGCGGAAGGTGTAGAGAGTTTAAAAAGAAGCAATGAGAGAGGGAGAGAGGGAGGAGGTTATGTACAGGTATAATTGACGAGAATCGAAGCGGTGATTAACCGTAATATTCGAAAATCGGCAAACCGGTAACTGCACATGCTCATGACGGCATTTGTGTCGAAACCGGAAGAAGAAAAAAAAAAGGAAAACAAAAATGGAACGAATAATCGCAGAGCTTCCCGCATGGGACAGTCATCTTGACTGTCAGCGCCGTTACGCTAAAAACCTCCAAAGACTTTCGAGAACTTCTCTCATTTTCATTGTACCATACGTATAAAAATTAATTATAAGCTTTCGATTATTATACGATATCTATGGGTGCGTGACATTCGTAATGGACTCACGTAACTTATCTGTCGTTCGACAATAAACGAGAAACCGAAAAGACGCAAATCGAATCTTTGAACTTCCACCGAAACAAGTATCCTCAATTTGTGTTACCAACGATCGATAATCCGGGAATCGTATTTACCAACAGTAGATAACGCGAGGCATACCAACAATCGATAAAGCAGAGACGTTTTAAACCGGAAGCAATATATCTTTTAGCGTCTTTCAAAGATCAACAATGAGAAACCCCGGACTTCTGTGGTTTTGAATCTACCTTACCTACGGTCGGTCAAACAGGAATCTATATTACCCGTATCGGTAATCGTCAGTTTCTGGTCGATAAAAACGCGAGAAGATAAAGTCGACGCGCCGAAAGAGACCGTTATCGTCCAACCTCGCAGGATATTTTCCAGGGCATCTCTACCATCTTCTTAATACCTATAGAAGAATCCTTCCTAACCTGCCAAGATAGATAAATTCGTGACTTTCAATTAGAAAGAAATTAAACCCGTGTCCTTCAAGGTATTCCGGTATTTCCGCCATTATCGGATTTTCGTTCTTCTCATCCTTCGTGCTCCGAATCCTTCCCTCCCTCTCCCAACCCTCTCCCTCCTTTTTGTTACCATACGATGATTCGGTGAATAGCGATACGCCTCTCTGGCGCAACGAGTCCTCGTGAGCAGCATTCTCGTATAGATCAGGACCAGCTAATCCAAGTGGTAAGGGATGGACGGAGGGCTTCAAGGGTGAAAAGGAGCGAGGGTCGGATGATGGGGAATATTTCGCGATCGTGGAGACGGGAAAAGAGAGAGACCTATGTAGAGAATGAGCAAAAGAGAGAAAGAGAGAGTGGGTAAGGGTGATGGCGGTACCGGGGGATCCCAGCGAGAGAGAGCTTAATGAAAAGTGTTTGCCCCGTAAAAGTTAAGATTAATTGGCGCTTGGGGGATGGTTACCGCGGTAATCAGCCCAGGCTCAGTGGTTTTCAAACGAACCCTACCAGATCCACGTTCACCAACATATCGGAACTCGTTAGTTCCGTTACGTTCGTGACGTTTTTTTTTGCTTTGCTTCTTTCCATCAACCCCCTGACAGGCAGAAGATTGATTTGTTTTTTTTTTTTTTTTTTTTCGGCGATTGTCGATGGCTGTAGAAAATCCCTGAAAATCGCGAACTCGTTTACTGCTGTCACGAATATCCCGATTCGAAGGAAATCCAACAACGAGACTGAAGGAGAAGAAATATATAAGACCGAGAAGGATGAAACGGTTGGTCGTGGGTTGAGTAACGCTGGCGGAACGAGAGGTTAATTTGGCGACACCTAGTTTCATTAACAACGCCATTAAAAGTAATGGCCGGCTCGGGCGTCTCGGAGGAGGGTTTGGGGAGCCGGTGAAAGAGGTGGCGCGAAGGATATGACGCTCATAATGCCTTCAACGTGTTGGGTATACACACATACACCGATCCGGGTACATTTGTGCGCGGGTGGAAAACTCGAAGGGAGAAAACGCAATTACCAAGTGAAAATGGGAGGTGCGCTATGGGGATAGACGAATGAAGGAGCATCCAATGCGATATACAGCGATACAGAGCAAATCCGATTAACGCACTCGACAAATAAAATCACCTGATGAATAAACGCATCGCCCACCATTTTTTTTTTTTTTAATAATTCATAAATTTTGTTATTTCAAAGCCGCGATGTAGTATCGTTGAAGCATATCAAGCCAACAAAAAAAAAAACAAAAAAAAGTAAAACATTGCGCTTCAATTATCAGCCATTACTAACGAATCGGTGGCCGTTGGTTTCTTATCGATTTTCATTCAATGCACGATCCCTAATCGTTCGAAGATTAGGACGACCGCTTATCAGAGGGATTTCGTTGACTAAAATAAATAAAAGTCGTTCAACGCTACATTTCGATGAGAGTGTTCAACGAAGCGATATATATCTGGACACAAATGTACAGATATGTGATTAGACCCCCGATATCATTTCGATAACGGGTCTCTCGTATCCTCGATAATTAAAACGTTATTGGTTAAGATTTAAAGATTCAACGAGATTCAGCGTTGAAGGGAGGAAAGAGATGCTCGATTATGGACGAGGGGAAGATTTTTCCTTATCGCAAAAAAAGGAGAATCGTGCCTTAATCTGATAATCCCACGGGCGCCCACGGTTATTGTGAATCGCTGACGAATCCGCCGGATTAAATTATATCTCCGAAAGAATCGTGTGTATTTGCGCTAGCTCGTAATATCCGTGTATTGCGATTAAACGAGCGCGATCGAAAGTCCTCCAATCGGGCGATCTCTTATCGTTCAAACGCCAAAGGTAGGGAGGGCCCGATCGGTAAAGAACAACAAAGCAAAGCTGGTTCCGTTTCAATCGATCTACGATTTTCGATTGCCATCAACATTTCATTTTTAATGTTTATTTGCTCATGTTTTTTCAATGTTTATTTGTTTATGTTTTTTTTTCAATATTTATTTCAATGTTTCAATGTTATTTCAACGTTCCATCGTTCCTTCAATACTAGCCAACTCCGCCCTCTGCGCAAATCGTAAATTTATATAATTTTAATGTTTTTTTTTTTAATTATTCATTGTAAGAATAATGATTTTATTTTGAAATATGAACTACAATCAACGTAATAAAACAATAAAGTAAGAACGATAACTCTGACGATTCAACCATCGCAATTCACACTAGTTTTGTTCATCGGTTTCATTTTCTTCTTCTCTTTTCCCTAGCGGGAGAAGATTGTCACAACAATAACAAAAAAATATTGATCCGATCGTTATCAAACTTTACAGGATCACCCGCCGAGCCAAGCTGAAGATTGCCTGAAAATTTCATCGAAATCGGTCCAGCCGTTTCTGAGTTTATAAGGTATATCGATACACACGTTGTCTTTTATAGATACAGAAAAAGGTAGAAAAAGATTACGTAGCGACGTTGGCTAGAAGATAGAAAAAGATTACATTCCTGTGAAAAGACGAGTTTGAAGACTGTGTTTCTCGAGGCCCGAACAAATATGGCGCTCGATCTTTCGTCGTCCTTGTGAGGTCCAATGCGCCATCATCATCGAACTCTGAAATTTCTCGTTTTTGGTATAGGCTAAAGATGCGTATGCACGATTTGTACACAAAAGAAAACTCTACAAAGAAAGAAAGCTAGTAACGCGAACCTGATGACCCTCTATGTAACGACAGCGATGATCGATCGTTTTTTTCCTTCCGTTTCTACCGGGGTCCCCAATAGGTAGGTTGTACCTATCAGGTAGGTAGGAGGTTTACCTATCAGGTGTTTGCTCGCACTTTGAGCTGTTTGATCAAGTTTGAAGCCGTAGGGCCCTCCAGAAGACATCAACGGTCCGGTACGCTGCGTGCCACTGTGGTAAACAGCTCACCTCCTCAAATGGTTACCAGGGCCATCAAAGACCACACGAAATTACCTGCCAATGTGTAAACCAACCGGGTGGGTTTGATTCGTGACGTATGCCACGAAAACCTGCAAAAAGGGCGGTCAAAGAGGCCACCGACGAAGGTAGAAAACATAAACGGAAAGTGTGCCCACGATAGAAGGATCTTGGTGTAGTTTAGTGGATAAAGGATATCGGCGTAACTCTCACCATCCGGAGGTGGTTAACGAGAGTAGCGAAGAGAAGCTGATTCTGGTGAATAGCACTTTAGGTATCCATAATACTGAGGGAGCACAACCAGACTTCCTCGTGTCTATCCTTTCGTACGTGGGAGTAGGAGACAAGACTGGTCCCTCTCTTTCTCTATCTCTCTCGATCTAATCCCTCCGTGCGATTTGCGCACAGTAGTCGCGACGGATCGAGGGGTAGAGGATGACGAGAGGGGTTGCCTTCTCGATTCGGCGGATATGGTGCACGGATTGTGCTGGCTCGATCGAGGGCGGAGCTCTGCTCTTCTCTTGGAAACGGTGGGGCAGCGCGGTGAGACTGAACCGGGGCGGGGCACCCCCGATTTAATCGGCCGTCTCTCTCTCTCTCTCTCTCTCT
>JAPYZI010001186.1:0-35245 GCA_030523105.1 Ophioninae sp. A BG-2022a | reverse complement strand
GATATTGAAATCAGTTAACGAATAGGTGGCGGTAGTTTATAATTATTAATCGTTCGAAATTATTAACGGTGATGAATTTTAATAATTTCAAATGTATTTCTTTTTTTTTTTGTTTCTTCTTTTTTTGTGTCTTTCTTCATTTATTGAATTTTTTTCAGGAATTAAAGGGAGGCAGGTCCTTCCAGAAGTTAGGCTTTACGGATCTCAATTTGGCGGAGTTCGCCGGGGCTGGCCTGTGCAGAACGAGGTGTTTACTGGAGGGATACGACGCCCGACATCGCCAGGACAATTCCATGCTCGGCGTTGCCATTAAAATGAACATGCTCTCGGGCGACATTCTCTTCAAAGTGTCAGTTCTCAATCGCTCTGGATTTTTGACTACCCCCCAGTATCGTAAACACTGTGACAAGATGGAAAAAAATTTTGATCGGAAAACGATATCGAGGATACTTAAGATCGATGAAATTTTTTTAGACCCACCGCTTCGGTAAAACCGAATCAGCTGACCGTCCCTGGAGCGCCTGGGCTACCGGGTGTTACAACGGACGAAGTAACCGGCCCGGAGAGAGGCGTAAATCGCGACGATTACGTATCCAGTGGCTCCCTCGCCGGAAGCATAGCCAGCGCTAGCAGCGGTTTCGGCAGCCTCCCCAAAAAGAGGCCCGCTCTTTTCTCTTCGGGTAAGATCTTTGGAAAAAAAAAAAAACCGTTGTACATATATTTACGATTATTCGAAAAAAAAAAAAAAAAAAAAAAAAAATATCGAAGCATTTCGCGCCATTGGCAACCCGAACACTTCGTGGAATCGTTTTTTTTTTGTTATTTTTTTTTTTTTTGTTATTTTTTTTATATCGTAAAAGTGTATTTCTTCGTTGTTTGTTTCAGAATTGTTGAGCGGCACGGAATCATACGATCCGATGACGCTGAGTGAAATAATGCCTTCGGCCATTCCGGTCGAAAGTCTCGTCGAGGCCCACGCGGCGTCGGGTCACTCGCGAAACAGCAGCGACACGAGTCAGCTGAGCAAAGGCTCGGGTTACGGTTCGCTAAATTCTCATAGCCAGCACAGCAGGCAGAGCAGCAGTGGCGACAGCGGTCACATAAGGTACGATTATCCAACCTCCTAACCTCCTTTTCCTCCATCGTCGTATCCCTGTTTTATCAAGGAGTTCGACAAAAGCCTCTTCGAAGAAGAAAAATCAAATTTCCTCGGTTTCCTCCGCTCTTTATTCTCGGCCATTTGTCTCTCGCGAATTCACGGCTTTTAACGCTGTTGCGAAAACTAACCTAAAACAAACAAAAGAAAAAAAAACTTAAGGGAACACCAGCGCCAATATCGCCGTAATAATTCACCCGTACGACTAACCTGTTCAACGTTTCGTACGATAAAGAAAGTATCGACGAAAAGTAAGAAACACATCGAATTACGAGGAATTTAAATTCGGTTTAACGCGACGACGTTCGCGTGCAAAAAGCCTCTCTTCTAACGCTACTTCCTTCCTTATAATTACTTTCTCTTTCACCTGTACGTTTCTTTATCCTTGTTATTATTATTATTATTATTATCATTATTATCGTATTTATTATTGTGGCTCGTCGAAGAATAATCGGGACGCGGAGACACGAAAAAAGCCGGATGTGGGAGTAAGAGCTCATGATTTATTAACTTTTTCACCTTTACGTTCTTTCTTGTATTTTTTTTTCTTTTTTTTCTTTCTTTTTTTCTGCATGCGTTGGAAAGAAGAAACAATTTGTGTTGTGATATTTGTAGGTCACCTTCCTGGCCGGTATGGGCTCCGCGTCTCCCGACCCTCTCCCAAAATCAATGTTACACAGGCAAGCCCACAGAAGCCTCAGACTCGTCGAGCTTCATTATGAATCCTCCCTCGCCGTCGTTCATCCTCGTAGATCCTAGAAATCGGTTCTGGCCTGCGTCTTCACCGGTTACATCCAGAAGAAACCCGACTGATCCAACAACGAAGACAACGACGAGTACGCCAACCGGGAAAGTTGATCTTCGTATCGGATATGTTTCGAGGCCTGTCGGGCACCGCATTAGCCTGGATGATCAACGTCGACTGATCGCTGTAGATGGAACATCCCGCAGGAGCTTGACGGACCGTCGTCACAATGGAAGTGATCCTTCGAAAAGCAACAACAATAATAACAATCACTCGGTGGATAAGAAGTTTCCGACTGGATTAAGACATCAGGAATCGAGCTTTCGAGTTCCCACCGTCAATGAGGCGCCTAGACACTCACGAAAGAATTACGAAGCTAACGCACCTATCAATGTCGATTCTCGTACGAAAAACTCGAAAAACGACGCTACTCAAGCGAAACCTAAAATTGGACAAGTCGGCTGGAGAAACATGTCCAAAACTTGCGACTGTATTGAAAAAGGCGGAAAAACGAGTCCTGTATTGAGATTGTCGCAACAGGCCAGAGCCGTTTCCTCTCCCGATCCTCTCCACAGGCTTGATAATCCTAGAACCTCGATTCTCTCCGCGACTGCAGCTCAAACCCTCAGGTAGGTGTCTTCGTCGGACAAACGACGATTCACTTTTTGTTTTTTTTTTTCTATCGATTTATTTTCCTTCCGTTACCGTTTCATCTTTTATTACTTTTTTTATTCGTTTCACGCTTTGTATTTTATCGTTTCAATTGGTTTTTGTATTTTTAGGTTAGTTATCCCTCCCGCACTATCTCTACGCCTTTTCTTTCTTTCTCTATCGCTGTGACGGCTCACGCACGCGCGCCAAGTCCCCGAATACTTTTTTTTTTGACAAATCGGTACGAGGTTGCGAAAATGATAAAATATCCTCTAGCAAACCGGATGTTTACTTTTGGTTCCTATAATCAAGAATTTCGCATTTTTTTTTTTCGATTTTTCGACAATTTCGGTACAACCTAACCTAAAAAATTATCATATCGCCGCGGGGTTGTAAAAATCTTTTTACATATACTCAATATTGTCACGGAATATTCCGTTGGGGCTTATTTTTGGGATATTCTATCGTATTTTTTCGGCCAATGTATCGCCAGCTCTTCGAAGCTTCGAATATAAACGATCAACGTATCGAACGTAACCTCGTTTTTTGCTTTTCTTTTTTTCGACAATTTTCCTAAACTCCTACTCGTATGTTTCGTATTTCCACGCAAAATCTTGGTGCGGTAAAAACGTCTCGTATATAAAAAAAAAAAAAAAAAAAAAAGCTAAAAGCTACATCAATCACGCTTCAAATGTGTTTTCGTGCGCTAGGCCCCGCGGTTTGAGCAATCAACATCATCGCGCAAAATAGATGCTTCGTTTTCGCCAAAATATCTCGTAAATCATTCACCTTCAGGAATCCTCTTGGGCTAAATTTGATCGGCATCGTACGCCAAACTGTCATGGCGGCAAGCGTCTTTCGTGAAACTGATTTCGTAGTAGTCCGTTTGGCCACTAGGAGGCCATTGCGACTCCAGTATTTCTATTATATTCTATTCTATCTACGAATTCCTTTTCATAATACGTGATTATTTCCGTTTTATCTAAATCCGATAATATTTACGAAGCCCAAAAAATCGGAATTTATTCCAAACGTTCGGAATTATTTTTTGGCCTTCCTCCAAGGTAGCAGCGCTCAACGCGGCGAAAGCGAGAACCACTGGTTTGCGTAGTTATCAGACACGTTCTTACAAGTGTCCAGATCTGTAAAAAACATCGCGTTTCGGGTCTAGGGATTGTACATTATATAAATTAACCGTATTTAACCATTTTTTTGGAAAATCGAGGCTTAAGGGGATAAAATCGTGAGTGTAATTTCGTACGGGAGGTTCGTCATTTTTTTGAGGTTAGGAAAATCGCAAAAATTGCTACTAACCGTAGTAATATCCACCGAATTTCGTACGAATATTTTTCCGAATGTCGCAGAAAATGACACGTCGCGAAGAAATTACGAAGCGGTTATTTTCAGACGGTCTTTTTGGTTAGAAAAACGGCGTTTTTTTTTCTTTTTCTGGATCCTCTTTCAGGGGTATCGTCGGTGGCCATAGGAAATTGCTGGATGGTACGGGGGGCAAATTGGCGACGGTGGCTACCAGTCCGGACTCCGAGGAGTCCCCTTTAGGAGTACCGGAAGTCGCAGTTACGGCACCTGCAATCGCACAGCACCGAAACAGCATAACCCCACCGTCGTCGGTTCATACTTCTGTTTTCTCGTACGTGAACGCGCTCGTCTCGACGTTCCGCAAAACGATAAACAAAAAGCACAAACAAAAAACAGCAGCCCAAACGAACGAGGAAACATTCGAAGAACCGATAAAAATCCTTGATTGCAATTTCTATAATCTGAAACGGCGTCTTTATCATCATTGAAACTGATAATCAATCACGATTTAAATTTCCACCATTTTAGATTGAGATTATTCATGTTTGCTTACGGAAAAAAGAAAAACCATTTAAACAGCAGAATTACGGTCAGAATTCTTTGATAACTTTTTCGATAATTGATTTATTTAGAAATGATCAATTTTGAAAATTGTCAATTTTCGAAATCGTCAGTTTTACCGCTTTCCATTGGAATTAGTTCAGTAATAATCTAGTTGATAATAATTTAATATTGTTAATTATTATAATTTTCTCACAATCGTCGAGTTTTCGTAATTTTCAGGTTTTTCAAAACGCGTTATAAATGGTATCGGGACGTTCGTTGGAAAAAAAAAAAAAAACGTTATCCCATAAACGTCGGAACAAACCCAAACACGTCTATTCGAAAATCCGTTTCATTGGCTTGCTCGTAGTTCTCTCTTTTTTTTTTTTCGCTTCGCTCTCATTTTTTGGATGAAACGTCGCCGAAGCGCTCGCTTCCCTCATCACGCCTTTATTGTTACCGCTTTTGCGCACGAAACACCCACCAAACCCAAACAAACCCAAACAAACCCAAACAAACCCAAACAAACCCAAACAAACCCAAACACCCACCGTTGATTCTAGAATGTTGCGAGCACCATTTCTTTTCTTTTTATTTACTTATTTCTTTTCTTTACCCCACTGTTTCTTTACCCCACTGTTTCTTTACCCCACTGTTTCTTTACCCCACTGTTTCTTTACCCCACCCCAGTCTTGATAGCCGGTTAAAAAAGATCTCGTAGCGTCGTACTGTATCATCCAAGCATTTTCTCATGTTTTCTCATTGTCGTACGTTCGTTACTTTACGCAGATTAATAACACGTAGACTTGAACTACTACAACGAGACGCACGCTTCATGCACCCCGCTCCGATTAATCTACCTCCGTCTCTTTCTGTCTCTTTCAATCTGGTTCTCAAGTATGTAGCTACGCTAGGGTCGTTCGAACAAAATTTACCTTTTTTTTTGTTGTTACGTTACTTTTTTCTTGTTGTCGTTGCGATAAGGTTAAATTAAATGTCTAGATAGTGTATTCGGTTACCATATAAAAAATTAATCATTTGCATTTATTCCGCGTCATTAATTAATCTGATTAATCTACAAAAATTCGAAGCAGGCATATCGTTTTTCCAGATATTTCAATTTCACTTTTTTGCAACGACTCTTTATGGGATTTCGAAAAAAAAAAAAAAAAAAAAAATGGATAATTTTTAAATTGTCAATTTTGTAGATTTATCGATATTTTTTGAATCGTCAAATTTTTCGATTAGCGAATTCTTTCAGTTGATAAACTTTTCAAAATTGTCTTCTTTTATAATTGTTAATTTCAATTGTTGGATTCTTCAATTATCAATATTTAAACATTTTCGTTCATTTGGAAATTCTCGGATCTTTTTCAATAATTCATTTTTTTTTCGACCCAAAAATTTCGTCGTATACGTATCGCATAATCGACCAATCGAATCGATGTAAAACGAGGTACAAAGGCGTTGCATTCCATAAATGTGTGTATTGACAATTCGAATGTTTGGCAGGAATCCGTCCGGTGGCTCGGGACTGAGCGAGACCGGTTCCTTGGACAGGGCCAAGGCCGCCCTCGAGCGGAGAAAAAAAGCTGAGGATGGTAGCGGAAACCCCGTTCTTTGCAGGGTCGAAGTAACGAGGCCCAATCCGGATTCGCTGATCGACGAATTGCTGAAAGCGACGAATCTCGAGCAATCGGATCTCGAAAGCGCCGAGAGTTAGTATTTTTTGTTCAATCAATATCCAGTTTACACCGAAGGTCATATTGTCGATTGGAACTTCGAAGCTTCAAAAGCTTTGGATTAAACTCAAGATGATTTTGTTTGGTTTCGTTTGGGTTTCCTTTGTCGATTGAGAATCAATCGTTTATTAAGTTGATTAAAAAGTGACAACCCTCGTTTCGTTGATTCGTGATTAATCCGAACGATCTCTTATTTTGGCAGCTTCCGGACTTCAGCTGTTCATCGGTAAGGACGGCTCAACGGCGCTTGGTAGTCACGAAGTTAAGAGCCAAATGCCGGCCGGTGTCTTCAAGCAGGTGGTAATGGAAGAGAACAACAGGTAACAGGATGCTACGATGTCGCGTCGGCAGTACGCGAGACAAACGACGGCAACGTTTTCCCTGGCGCTGGTTCCGGAGCTCGTTTACGAGGCTTACGAGCCACGGTAGTGACGTCGGAGGAACCGTATCGCCGCGAATTCGCCATTATCGAGGCGACGAATAACCGAATACTAGGAAAATTCTCCAATCGAGAAACTCCAATGAAAATCGACGCAATTCCGCGTCTCCGATTCTGAAAAAAAAATGAAGAACGGATATTGAGAAATGGAATATCCAAGATGGAATCGAAACGAGATATTTAAAAATCGGAAGGAAGCGGCTTTGGAATAGTTTCAATACGGGATAATCGAATTTTCCGCGTTTCTCGAAAGCTAAAAAGAAACCAACGAAAATCAAGCGAGGTTTTTTGGCAGGAAGAAAAGAAAGGAATTAAGAAATTCGAGCACGCGCTCAATGATACAACGTTCAACGAACGAACAGCAAAAAGAATATTTTCTTCCGTTATGAAACGAGGCACAATCGTTACGTCGTTCGGACGAAACGTTAGTCAATAAATTATTATAGACCGACGAGGGATTCAACGAGCCGCAAACGTTCGAAAGTTCAATTTTAGTCGAGATCGAATAAGAGAAAGAAGGAAAGAGAGAGAGAGAGAGAATTTATGTGCTTCGTAAGCGTTTCCGGCGACTTCGCTTCAAGTCCGAAAAACAACGAAAATGTCTTTTTTTTTTTTTTTCGTTTTTCAATTTTTAATCTTCGTAGCAAAATATTTTGTAGGCTCTGACGTTCGAATGAGAATCCTAACCTAATACGTTCCCTGGATTTTCAGGGTTTTCGGAACAGCCGGAAGAAATTATTGAAAATTAGTTAAATCAAGAAAAAAAAACATTTTCGTTGAGTTTTCAACGAAACGAATTTCGAGTCTCGTTTTATCGGGAATTCGCGTCATGAGCGTTGACCGATTATAAAACTTTCCTCTCGTCTTCTTTCCGAGCTTTTCTTTTTTTTTTTTCAAATCCCGAAACGCGTTTATTCTTCCCTCGTTTCACGGTTTTTTCTTTTTCACGGAGAGATAATCATTGATTTTGTTAGCATCTCAAATCTCGCGAAGCTATATCCAAGTATTAATTCATTTGTGTTCCCTTGACTTTCAATCGCGATTCCTTTTTATCTCTCTCCGCGTCTTTTCTTCGTTATCCCCGGCCCCGATCGTTCGCGAACGGATGTTAGCTTTCGCGAGGGGAAGAAAAAAGAAGAAAAAAAAAAAAAAAGAAAATTCGCTCGATGCAATTTTTGGTGCAACTGGCGTTTGGCCCTGGAATACGGTATAGCAATTTGTATATATAAACGTAGTGATTGTTACGTAGCTAAGTGGCCGATGTTACATACCGTTCTCTCCGTACTCAAAAAGAAAAACAAAAAAAAAAAAGAAAACTGCAAAAACAACAACAACAGCAAATAACGAATAATAATATAATTGTTAGGACGCGCAATTGAGAGTGTACGTTTGTGTATTAAGGGGTGATGCGTTGTACGTGCGAGAGAATTAATACGATTTTTGCCCCTCCGTAACGAAAAGAAAAAAAAGAAAAACTGAAAAAAAAACCCTAAATTAAAGGTTCCGACGTAACGACGAAGAAATAAATTCACGAGGAGTAGAAACGAGCGCGTTTGCAGCGGATCGAGAATTACGAAGTGAAAAAATCGAAGCGAAGTTTTTTTTAATGATTTTTTTTTTTTTTTTTGACGAAACGGCGACGAGAGCCAACCGGAAATGCACTTGTTACCTCGGAAAGAGCGATATCTTTGTACTCATCGCGATTCGTCACGATGACGGATCGAAAAAGCGTTTTTTTTTATTGTTTTTTCTCCGCGACGTTTTTTTTTTCTTTCTTTCTTTTTTAGAGACTCTCGTTGACCCTCTTGATCACGGGTTCTTCCCCTCGTCTTCGACTTCCTCGGGTATTTTTCGTGTTCCGAAATACGAGAAGGAAATTAAAAAAAAAAGGAATTAAAAAAAAAAAAGAAAATGGCGCGGTTGTTGTTGACGGGGAAATCGATCATTGAACGGATAAGAAATTCAGCGTTTCAGAGTAAACGTTGGTTGGTACACTGTGACGGCTCGAAAAAGTATCCGAAATTCAGATCCGGAAGAAATAATTTTTTTTTAATGAATAAATTAATCGATTAAAAATTATTCTTTGAATTAATCGACATGATATTATTTTTAAATTGATTAATTTATTCATTACACAAAAAAATGTATTTTTTTTTTAATAATCGATGGAAAATATTCCGGCAACCCTTTATGGCGATCATTAAGATTCTCGAATTAAAAAAAGGGTTGCCATTATTTTGTTGTCTTTATTTAAACTATCTCACTGAAAGATCGAACTGAATATCGTCTTCTTTCTTTTCTTCATTTAATCTGAAAATTCGATATTTATTTGAGGCGGCACAGAATTCTCGCTAACCCCTTAAAGTACACGGTCGAAATGACCGTAAGTCATATTACCGAATAATCGATAAGGAAGCAATTGCACAAAACAAAAACGAAGAATGCTCTTTCCTTTTTTATTATTATTATTATTATTTTTTTTTAATTAATTAACGAAAAACGCGAGTAGGACGCGACGGTGTTGGGTTTGGGTTTCCAAAGGGAGCGTAACGAGAAAAATACTTTCGAAGCGTCCGGCGCGTGCCACTTAATTCAATTTTCGGTTGCCATAAATTGTTTTGTACATTCGTTGCGAAACGGGGAACGAAGCAATCATTGTACGGAATTGAGGAAGAACTAGACGCGCCAGGAATTTCCGTGAGAGCGTTCGTCTCGGACCAGCGTTTTATTTAATATTGCCAAAACTTGCTATCCAAAGTTTTCCTTCTCGACGTATTTTCTTCAGCCTCGATTTCGATATCTTCTTTTCTTCTTTTTTATTTTTACGTTTTTTTTTTTCCTTTTCTTTTCTCGATTTATTTCTTCGTCAACTGAAATACCTTATTTTCTTCCTATTCTTCCGTTTCCCTAGCGTTTCTTCCGTTTTTTACGTCAAATATCTTTTCTTCCTCAGTTTCTCTTTTTCTTTCCTCGTTTCCACCGTTTTCTCTTCTTTTTATTTTTCTCAATCGTTAAGCGCTCGCGAAAAATGAGCCGAGGGAACGACTTTGCGCGAGCTGTTCCCCTCCATCATCATCCTCGTCGATAAAAACTGTCGATTTTTTTTTTTTTTTTTTATTGTCGAACGAGAACCGAACGTATAATTAATTTTTTTATTTATTGGTGTCGATAAGACGGGGGCACAAACCTACGCGACTTGTACATTCAAAAGGTGTACGGAATGAGATACGAAAATGTACGAAGTACTATATTTTCTGTTGTTTATTATTATTAATTATTAATTATTATTATTATTATTATTATTATTTCTTCTTTTTTTTTAATAATTATTCCTTTATTTTTCTCGTTTAAAATATTTCTTCTTTCGCCGCGTTAATCGCGCAAATATCTAAGTCACACAGCGAAGGCATCACGGTTTTATTATTATCGATAAATCGGAGCTTAATATCCACGGATTTAGATCGCGATTGTTGATCCCATTGGTTTCTCGAACCTCTTTAATGGATCTAATGATGGGAGAGAGAGAAAGCATTGGATAACAAAGTGGATAATTTTGTTAATTGAGCTTTTGCGACACGGATATTAATTTTTGTGATATTTACAAATATTGTAATAATACTGCGTTATTACTGTATTATCTATTGTATTATATTATTATCATTATTACTATTAATGTTAATACTATCGTGACTCATTTTTGAACGCGACGCGCGCGTCCCAACCATCGATCAGACTTTTTAAGGACGGTCTGTATCACTCTCCGAGGGAAGAAGAGATTCCTTCGATTTATATTATTTACCGTTGTTGACGCTTCGTCGATACTGAACGAAAGTGAAGAATTAATGAAAATGGAAAAGGAGGAAAAATAAATGATCGAAAAAATTCCGACGAGACGAGATTGTGCGAAAGATCGATGCTAACTTCTATGCGCTGATAATAACACCTTGAATATCGAACCTATCGTGTTCCCTTTGATTCGTGAATTATCGTTGCCAAATTTCACCTTGTTTTCTTCACGATGATGCTCCGTGAAGATTCCGGAAGTTTGATGACAACTGGAGAAACTGATTCCTGGTAGGTTTAGGTTATGACGATCGAACGAGAATCCTAACCTATACGTTCCCTTGATTTTCACGGTCGTCGGATCAGCCGAATGAAATTATTGAAAATTGGTCTAAGAAAAGGAAGAAAAAAATATTTTCGTTGAGTTTTCAACGAGGCGAACTTCGAGTCTCGTTTTTTTTTCGGGAGTCTGCGACCTGCGTGAGCGTTGAGCGATGATTAAACGCCGACGTTTGCACCAACGCTTCGAAGACTTTCCTCTCGTCTTTTTTCCTCGCTTTTTTTTTAATCCCGAAACGCTTTTATTCTTCCTGTGATTCACGTTTTTCTTTTTCACTGAGAGATAATCGCTGATTTTGTTAGCCTCTCGAATCCGAGCGAAACGGTTGGCTCGTCATTTTGTTTTTTGCTATACGGGGGCATAACCTCAAAACAGAGGACACGTGGAATCGGAGCGACGCATCTCCGACAATTCGATTCAATCAATTTGTCTCAAATGTTGTATTTTTTTCTCTCCAGCCGCGATAAAACTGCCACCCTCGCGTACCAAATTTTCTTTTCATTTTTTTTTTTAACGAAAATCCCACTCGGGTATTTTCAATCTTCGCGGAAAAACCAGGAAGGAAAAGAAACGCTTTCTCCGGTTGACAAGCGTCTCCGCTTTGACGATATCGATTCATTGACCGGGAGTTAGGAGAGGGAGGGGAAAGAAAATGAGGCGCGACGTAACGTCCGGTTTACAATTGTACGAGATGTAACATAACGTACATCGATGCGTGCGAGTCTCGCAGCGATATCGTTCCTCGCTTCTATGACGCTGTTCTTTATTACGGTGCTTTCACGATTATGTGGAATCGTTTTACTCTCACCCGTCAATCGTCAATCGGGTTAGCACGCGCGAGTACGCGCATGCGCTCATACTCACACGCGGACGTAACGTTAACCCTTTCCATCGTTGGAACTACGATCTTTCGTGAAAATTCGTTTCGAGAATTTTTTTCGGCCAAAATCAAGACTACATTTACATGGAAAGACGTAACAATATTCCCACGGCTATTTTAATGATTTTTATTAATTTCTACGCTCCGGACAAACGAATGAAGCGTTCGATTAAATCGGGCGTTTTACGGGAACATTTTTTGGAGGTTATATTTTGTAGATCGCCACGGGAATAAAAAGAGGTTTGCCTTGATCTCGGGCAAACATCTCGGATGAAAAATCACGAAGTAGGACGGTCAACGAGTCGGGCATTCATCCCTCGGCGGCCTCAAGGCCGAGTAGCATTTCGAGTGCAATACCGACACGAGTAACGAAACGTCGAGGAGCGTTCAAGGACCGCGGGATTTAACGAGTATTTTTCACTGACAACCAAAAATTATATCCAATTGGGACGGTCAATTTCTATTCAAACGCGTTGCGAAATATGACCCGAAGCATCGCCGATGCGCGTTGCTAGAAAGCCTCGAAGGTCTGCCCTCCGGCGAGCGACGTTTCCCCCCAACAAAACGGACTTGTGAGCCAACTATGCTCGTCGCAATCGTTCCACCATCTTTTTTTTTTCACGTTTTTCACTTTTCAGGGTTACAACGAAAGGTTTGGTCTTGTTCAACGAATCTTCATCGAAAGTTGCGCAGCCGATTAGAGTGCACGATAAATATTTGCATTTATATTCACTGTAAAACGTTCCGACATTTTATTGCCGCATAACCTCAAATGTTCGAATTCTATTTACACGAGGACAGGGGAATTAGATGGAGAAGTCGAATACTGAATTAGGACTGGTTTGAAAAAACGCGTGAATCGTAGGTGGCGCTGCGGTAACGAATTGAAGTCCGCAACGATTCGTCAGTGGCGAAAATAAAATTGTTTTTCTTTCACGCATCCCTTGCTCGATACGCAACGATCGAATCCTTGCGCAATTGCGAATTGCCTTTTCGGAGTGGTCGAATTGCAATCCAGGTTTTAAAGCGGCTTCGTGACGCGCAGCGGGAAAGGCAAATTGGCGTGGTAACGACTGTTTATGACTCGCCAGGGTGCCTGATCTCGCGGTTGAACCAGAAGAGTCATTCATGCTCCGAGTGAAAACACCTCTTGCGTAATTTCTCAACACGCGGGGACACGACGACGTTATTAGCGAGATGATAAGTTCTCCGTTGCCCGAGCTCTGCGGCATTCACCGAATCCATACTGAATCCATTGGGGAGTCAATGGATTCGGAATGGATATCGAAAATGAATCCGCTGTGCGAATCCACAATGAATAAATCGTGTGAATCCTCAATGAGTCCATCATTAATTCACAATGGAAATCCGCAATTATTCTACAACGTAAATCCACAGTGATTCTACAACGAATCCACAATGAATCCGTAATTAATCCACAATGACTCCATAGTGAATCCACAATAAACCCGCAACGTAAATCCACAATGAATCCACAATGTAAATCCTCAATGAATTCGTAATGAATCCACAATGAATCCGCAATGTGAATCCAGAATGGATTCACAATCCAAATCCACAATGTAAATCCACAACGAATCCGCAATGTAAATCCAGAATGGATTCACAATCCAAATCCACAATGTAAATCCACAATGAATCCGCAATGTAAATCCAGAATGGATTCACAATCCAAATCCGCAATGTAAATCCACAACTAATCCGCAATGTAAATCCAGAATGGATTCACAATCCAAATCCGCAATGTAAATCCACAATGAATCCGCAATGTAAATCCAGAATGGATTCACAATCCAAATCCACAATGTAAATCCCCAACGAATCCGCAATGTAAATCCAGAATGGATTCACATTCCAAATCCACAATTGTGAATCCACCTACTATGAATCCCAATTTTTCAACCAATTCCCGATGTCAATATCGCAAAAATCTGCTTTTGTTATCCTTCCTTTTTTTAATTACAAATCCACAACCTCGACCTCTTTTTTTAAACGCACGATTCGTCGTAACAATAAGAATGAAGAAACGCAAACTGAAAAAAAAAAAATAATACATACGATTGCAGTCAAAGTGCAATCATAACGATGATTATTTGGGAAACAAATATCCCTAGAACGTGTACACATTAATATATTTCTTCCCCGACGAATCGAGTGTGTGGTTTATTCGTGTACACACAAGATGCAGGGTCCAGATTGAATTAGAAAAGGAGGGGAGGCTTGACGAGATAGCAAAGAGTATAAACTCTAGTTGAGACCGCGGATCCTGGATATCGTGGTCCTAGTCACGACAGTGTTCTCGCGGAACCTCGAACCGCCCGGTACGATCATCCGCGGGAGATTTCCGTGATTTATCAATCCAACTCGGATCCAAGTCGAAAATCTTGTCTTCCTTGGAATCGAATCGCGATCATATTTCGACAAAGTTACTAGAAAACGAAAAGTTCCAAAAAACGTTTATTTTTGTTTCTAGTGACTTTTCAGTGATTTTTGTTTTTTTGGAGGAGTTACGAAAAATGGGATTTTTTTGAGCTTCGAGGGAAATTTCAATCTTTCCTGTGAAATTTAATATCCGATCGGTTTTTTTCATCGCGAGATGTCGCGCGATTTGAGAAAGATGAAAGCACGGAACTTCTCGCTCTTTATTCTTCTCGTTGTTTCGGAGATCGCGTCCGGTGAAAACTCGACGGAAGTCGTTCAGCGAACCCTGCCAGCTTACGCGATCGCCGTCGGTGCCAAAACTGCTTTGAACTCGGACGTTTGTTCTCGCGAACTCGGCGCGTTTCGAATATCGGTCGATGCCCGTAAATTATGGGCTCTCAAAAGTCAGTATATATATATTTTATTTTTTTTTAACAATATTTCATTATATTTTTTACAATACGCGAAAAAAAAGTGTAAGAAGATGGCACGGAGGGCATGATCAGTTTCAAGGTCGTTAATTGATCGGCTCGATAAACGATCGATGACGAATCTCGGAAAGTGTCTTGTTTTTTTTTCTTTCATTAGAGAAGCAACTCAAGAATTGTCGGTTGTCAAAAAGTCTCAGCTGTGAAAAAGCAGTTGTCAAGAAATTTCATTTGTCAATAGTGTATCGTCAATGAATTTTCATTTTCAATGGTCAATTGAATATTGAAAACTTTTGACAGTTGTCAAATCGATTGTCAATATGTCGTCCAGAAATATAGATCGTTAAACAGTCGACTGTCAACAAATTTCAGCTGTCGAAAAGTGTCAACTGTCGAGAATTGTCAATTATCAAGAAACAGCGATTGTCAATGGTCAGGTGTCACCGAGAGTCAATTCCCAATACTGAATTCATTTAACGGTAGCCTTCGTATCTTTCTCAATCGACTCACGGTTTCGTCAAAAGGGATGTACAAATAAAAAAAAAAAAAAAAACGTTTACGATTTCGGCGTTCCGTCGACGTATTTTTCCTAGCTATAGTTTCCTCCTAGCGTATAGTTTCCTCCTACTGATCTCGCGGATAATCGAAACGCTCGTAATCGAGTTGTGTAAGAACGGGGGCTGCTCTTACGTAAGAAACTCGTTCGTACGGGCTAGTCGTTGCCCTCCTCGGTAAATCCGTCGTATGGGGGGGATCGAACGTTTCTTGATTCCCCCGGAACGCCATCTTTAATTCTCGTTTTCGTATTTTATTTCCCAATTTTCCGCGATTTTCAACGAAGCAAAGATAGGCTATGTTGGCTTAGTAATCGTTTTCTATTTTTTTTTTTTTTACAGTCGATCATTTCGATAAATCGTTAATATCGATGTATCGATCAATTCGATTAATCGATAATTTCGATGAATCGATCATTTCGATTAATCGATCTTATCGGTGTATCCATCATTTCGATTAATCGATCTTCTCGATGCATCGATCATTTCGATTAATCGATCTTCTCGATGTATCGATCATTTCGATTAATCGATCTTCTCGATGTATCGATCATTTCGATTAATCGATTTTTTCGTAAAAAAAAGCGCGAAATTTCGAGAGAGCCGTGTACGTAGACGAAACGCTGGCGCAACGACGATTTCTTCTAAAAACCGATATTCCGAATAACGCGGAAGTCGCGTCGAAGACGGCGAACCGGCCGTGGAAGAAAAAGTCACGAAAGCCCGGGAAAGAAAGAACGAATGTTTCCACTAAAACTGGTACACACGAAGGAGTTTAATGCGAAAGAGAAAAAAAAAATAAAAAAAATTAAAACGTGCGGTTCGCAATAATAGCGGGTTGCACCACATTTGCACGTGTATATAAATACGCGTAAATATATATACATATATATGTAAATAAAAAAAAAACAAAAGTACGACAAAACTTCAAACAAAACGATGCAATTATTCCGAGCGCGTGACCTGTGCAACGCAACTCGAATAAACTCGCGAAATTCCGTTCTCTCTTGAATAAAGAACGCGGTCATTAATTCCCCTCGGTGGAACGTTGAGTAAAAAAAAAAAAAAGAAACGATATTTTTACGGTTCGGAGTAAATTTTGTGGCGAAAACGTTTAACAAAAGCCACGTACAACCAGGCCTCCCTTGGATTCGACTTTCATCGCACGGTTCAAAAATACAAACGAACCGAGTCTCTCTTTATGAACAAAGTTATGAAATAACATTTTTTTTAAATCATCTTTTTTTTATTTATATGTATATATATTATTTATTATTAATTTATTATTATATCATCATTTAATTTAACACACACACACATATATATATATTTTTAAATAATGAATTTTATATAAAAATATATATACATCTATGGTGATTCTACGGTGATACCATGGTGAAAAAAAAATGCAGTGCTCGACTCGAGCGGAGAGCCGAAGCCCGGATTCCTGTACGGGAACAATTATTGGCTGGGGAGTAGGAGTCAATGCGTCGACATAACCAACAAGCAGCCGTTCCTCCTGCGTCAGGATTTTTTGACAAACGCTTCCGGATACCGGAAAGGAGAGGAGGAATATCCACCGTTTGACTTGAACTATTTCGTAGCGTATTTCCGGCACAACAGCACGCTGCAGTATCACGTCAGGCTGCCCAACGAGGTTGGCCGATTTCAGCTGTTTTTTCTTCATTTTTTTTTATCCAGATTCATTTAAAAAGCAACTTTTCTTCTTTTTTTCCATTTCTTCTTTTTCTTTATTTCTTCTTTTTCTTTATTTCTTCTTTTTCACTATTTCTTCTTTTTCGCTATTTCTTCTTTTTCGCTATTTCTTCTTTTTCGTTATTTCTTCTTTTTCTTTATTTCTTCTTTTTCGCTATTTCGTCTTTTTCGTTATTTCTTCCTTTTCCGCCATTTCTTCCTTTTCTTTATTTCTTCTTTTTCTTTATTTCTTCTTTTTCGTTATTTCTTCTTTTTCGTTATTTCTTCTTTTTCGTTATTTCTTCTTTTGCGTTATTTCTTCTTTTTCGTTATTTCTTCTTTTTCTTTATTTCTTCATTTCTTCTTTTTCGTCAGGACCTCGTGACTCTCGGTCTGTGTCTTCCGGCTTCCTGTTCCAGCGGCCAACTTGGCACGATCCTCGAGAAGATCTTTCTCGACGACACTCTGATCGTCGGTGATCTTTACTCCGCGAATTTCAAGCTCGAAAGCGTTCGGGACTTGAGAAACGACGGTTCGTGGCTCGTTAACGGAAGAACGATCGTTATCGCTTTCTTCTTCGCGATTACTCTGATCCTGATGGTACTAGGCACCGTTTACGATTGTCTCTTCTACCAGAAGTACCTGAGAGCCAAAAAATTGCTCCGCGAGACCTACGGTAACAACAACAACACCTGCATTCTCAACGGTAATTTCGTCGGTCTATTTTCTTCAAGTAACGAGGTTTGAAACGTAAAAAAATATATAATTTATTATTATTATTAAATATTTTAATATTCATTTGTTTGTTTCTATTAAAAAAAAAAAAAAAAAAAAAAAAAAAACAAAACAAAATGATAAACAGGTCCAAAAAGTGAAGATCAAAATGACGAGTCGCTGGTTCGCACACGCGCCATCAAGCATCCAAGCTTCCTGGGCGAAGTGCTGCAATGCTTCTCCGTTTATACGAACACGAAGATTCTCTTCAGCACGAAACTTGGATCGGACGCTGTCGCGCAGATTCACGGATTGAGATTCCTCGGGATGATATGGATAATCGTTATCCACACCGTTTTTTACATGGCGGATTACACCGGTGAGTATGTTTGGGTTTGATCGAAAATAATTATTTTTTTCGTGTCAATAAAAATCAGGATTCTAAAAAAGAAGAAAAACTTGTTCGCGATCGAAGTAAATCAATTCCGTATTTATTCGAATGAAAATAATTATTTGTCAAAAGGTAAAACATAATTTAATTTGATTTTCATTTAATTTGAAATATTAAAATATTTTATTTTTCAAATATTTATTTATTTCGCTGTTACGAGTTATTATTTATTTTTATTTAAATAGGGAATTTTTTCATTGTTATTAATGATCGTTTGTTTTATTTGAAAAATGTTTTATCAATTTCCATTTGTTAATTAAAAGGAATATTTGTGTACATTTTTAAATTTATTTATCATAAACAGACAACAAGCCTTTGTCGTGGAGATCGGCCGAAGGATTCGTCGTGCAAATAATCAGCAACGCGACTCTCTCGGTCGACACTTTTTTCTTCCTCGGTGGTTTTCTATTGGCTTATCTCTACTTCAAACCTCGATTCGCCAATAAACGGGAAGAAACGAAGGCGACAACCGGGACGAGAGTGCGCGACTTTTTCGGCGCGGTACTGAAGAGATTCGTAAGGTGAGAGAATCGATAAATGTACAGTCATTGGCCACTGCTCCAATTTTTGTTTCTATTTTTGTATTTTTGTTTTTTTTTTTTGCTTTTTTGTTTTTTTTTTCGCCGCGTTTCATCCGTACGATTAGACTGACGCCTGCGTACATGATGATGATCGGTATTGTCGAGATTAATTCCGGCTGGCACGGCGAAACTTCCCAATTTTACGTTTCGGAAAAACCGCAAGAAGTCTGCGTTCAATACTGGTGGAGAAATTTACTGTACATAAATAATTTGTTCGGACGCGACACGATGGTAATGTGCAACGAATCGAATTTATTTATTTATTTATTTATTCAGCTATTTGTTTAATTTATTAATTTTTGTATGTTTATTTATACATTAATTTATTTGTAATTTATTAACTATTTATTATTAATTAATTAATCAATTACTGTATTAATTTGAATTCGTATTGGTTTTTTTATTCATTGATATATTTTTTGTTGACTTGATTTGTTATTGTACAAATTCAGTATTCTCATTATTAAATTATAAAATTTTATTTATGATTAAAACCATTTTTTTTGTTTCAATAACAACATTTTGTTTATTTATTGTTTTTTTTTTTAATATTAATTTAATTAATTACTTAACGATGAATTTATCGATTCACTCGCGAATTAAATGGACAAATTGATTTGACATTTTCAGTGATAAGAGTGAAGCTAAGGGTGAAGAAATGTGATATTGGATTTCATAAATCTCGTCGAGAAGAAATCATTTCTGTGATACAATTAATTGAATTTAATTTTCAGTGCTTGTCCTGGAGCTGGTATCTCTCCAATGACATGCAGTTTTTCGCGATCGGAACTTTCCTACTGATTCTATCGTCCGTGTGAGTCAAACAGATCTACCGATTTTTTTAAATCGAAAAAAAAGAGAAACGTCGTTGCAGCTCTCATATTTGAAACGCAACGAAAATGCTTGTTTTCGTTTTCTTCATTTCTGTCGATTAATTGGGCGAGTTTCGAAACGTTTATTTCGTTGCGTGTCAACGATGCGAAAATGAACTGTTCGTCGAAAAAGACTGATTAAATGAATTTCAGTTATTTTTACTCGGCTCTGACGATTCTCGTGTTGATTCTGGCTGGTTCAACTCTCCTCACCGGATATATGTCCTACGCCCACTCATACGTGCCAACGTAAGTTATTATCATTAAAAACGACCATAACCTTCTTTAATCGATGAAATTCGATTCTATTTCGTCTTTAGCATGGATCAACAATACCACATGCTAGACGTGCTGTACGACCCTCCCTGGACGAGGATAGGGCCATACATCGTTGGAATCGTGACGGCTTACATTCTCGTCAGGCTAAAAAATAAATTGATCCTCCAAAGGGTAAGTAACCTTCGCAATTCAAATAAAAAACATTACTGAATTTTTGAGCTTTGAGAACATTGTTTTAAATCCCCAAAATTCACGTTTTTATTCCGAGAGGTTATGTTGGCCAAATGAATCGAAGTTAACCTCTCAAGTTGAACGATCTTTCCGTTTCAGAGACACGTGATCGCTCTATGGTTGATCGGAAGTACGTGCAACCTCTTGGTTCTCTTTGGCCTTTGGGAGAGGCAAATATCACCGATTTCTTCCGCGTTTTACGTAGCTTTCAGTCGCACGATGTGGGGCGTTGGTCTCAGTTGGCTGTTAATCGCGTGTTGCACGAATCATGGTGGTAAGTTCTTTCTCTCTCTTCCCCGTCGCGTTTATAACCTTTGATACGAGAAACAACAAACAAAAAAAACAAATATAGCATTGTTTATTTTTTTCCATGATTAGCCAACCGTTGAATATTATATAAAAGTGACTGGTCATATTTTTAAACATCGCGTGTACGACTCTCCGCTGCGTGCAATACGGGTGATTAAAACTCGGGTGGTTTGTAAAGAAAGTCGGCAAAAACTGCTTTTCATCTTTCCAAACGTTTTATCTCCGAGTGCTCGTAAAGAAGCTTTCCAAAGATACGATTATTACACGCAAACAAGTGTCGTTGTCCCTGTAACCTAAAAGGTACCGTCCTAACCTCAAATGTACCTTCCTAACTTAGGAGATCCCTTCCTAACCTAGAACATTGAAAAAATCGAGCTCGTTGATTTCTCGTGTTCCAGGCATCGTCAACAGAATCCTCTCTTTCAAAGGCTGGATACCACTGAGTAGGTTGACGTACAGCGCTTACCTGATCAACCCGTTCATCATAAATTCGGTCTATCAATACAGCGAATCTTCGATGCACATCGACGTAGTGTTGAACGGTGTTATATCGCTCGGAAATTTAGTAGCTACTTACGCTTGCAGCTACGTCTATTCGCTGATGATGGAAAGTCCTTACGTTCTCATGATGAGATTATTCTCAAAGCCTCGCACGAAACATCGATGATCTCCCGGATCGTCGTCATGAAAACGCCCGAGTGATCGTTCATTTTTTAGGTTATAGATTAAGAAGCTATGTTCCACTTGGATTATTGTGATCCTGACGGACGTTGCGGAAATTGTTCTACCGAACATTTTTCACATGGTATTAATTCGAAAAAGAACATTTTGCCGCCATATTCGAAACATTTTAAAGTGTATGTAATGTAGTATGTACACAGGGTCGGTAATTTCCGCCATTTCTTGACAGCACTAATTTTAGAGGTTATGTGAATCAAATTAAGGGAAGTAGAAGAAACATAACCTCGAAAATGTTCGAAATCCGGTTTCCCATCAGGGGTCAAATTTTCAAGGTGATCAGAACGGAAGAGAACTTTTCAATTGATCGTCGTACTTTTATTGGCCGGTTCGTCATCCGAGTCTATATAAGCTACCGATAAATAATACATCGCAACGTCAATCACACCGATGATGTTAATAATAACAATGTACATATATGACTAAAAGAAAATGTAGAAACGTCTAAATCTCTCGACGCTTGAGTGCACGAGTTACAAATCGTTTTTATTAACGGGATCTTTGTACACGGTGAAAACTAGTAAGTTCAGTCGACGAATGAAAGAAACGAAGAAAAAGAACCCTAAATTGAAAAGGTACAGGACGTAAAGTGTGGATCTCCCGGGGATGCGAAGCTTTCCCGAGAGATCGGGTAAGCGTGATGTTTTTGTTTTTCTTTCTTCTTTTTTTTCATTTACAGAGGCTAGGGTTAGGCCGTCGGCTCGTTGGCTACGACGAGACGAAGGGGTCAATCGCGAGGCGCTCAGGCTATGAATGTACCGGGGAATGTATCCTTGGCGGCGCAGGTGAAGTCAAAGACCTGCTCGCTCGCGACGCTTGCTCCTTTCGACCCTCCTCCAAATGTTTCTCTAGCTGTTCCTTCGAGACTAGTAGCTCCCGAGTTCGTTGATAAACGGGATCCTTCGGACGACGAGATAACGAAGTACGAAACAAAAATATCAAAAGAGCCTCCAGGAAATTTTAAATGTTTTTTTTGTTTAAAAAAGAAACTCGTTCGATCGATTTACCTGTTGTCGCATGCTGGGATTCCATCGGCAGTATAAACTTTTCCACGGCTTTATGTACCTCGTACTAGCGATGGGTATGAGTACCAGATGATAGTGGGGGCCGGCTCTGTACAGAGGATTTTGATAGAGGGATAATTGACTGTTGGTGTAAGACCATAACGAGACGGTTCGTTGCTTCACTTGTTCTTGGACTCGTTCTCGTTCGCTGCAACAAAACGAACAAAAAAACCACATTTAGAAACATGCCATTAAAATTCGCAACTTGCGACGGAGCAACTTAATTGGATTTTTAGTGAAAAGTGAAATATTTGTGGATTCGAAGAGATTTTTTTGTTTCGTAGACGACGACTTGAACTTGCCTGCTGAATAGAAACGTGCCGAATCTACAAGAATAGAGATGATCGAGTATAGTGATGAGAAAGTGTTCGTTGAATTGAAAATCGTTTGGGTATTGCTGAGTTATTTGCCAGACGCAATCGATGAATTGCAGAAACACTGGTGACCGATCCGCATCGCTGTGGTGTTCGTCACCATGACCGATTCTCTGAGAACAAATGGGTGTTCATGTAGTAAAATAGGTTATACCAATGTGGTGGATTTTTGAGGTTAAGACTGGACCGGAATTCGTGAAATTACCTGTTGAAACTTATGACCGAAGCTTAGCCACTCTTTTTCCACGAGAACTTCGAAGCCCTTGATCGTTCTGTAGTAAGGATCGAGCATGAGCATCGCAAGCGCGGTAAGCTGCAACCATAATTGCATCGTCCAATAAAAATGACCGTGAACAGAAAAACTGTCACGAATTTCTGATAGAAATGAATAGTTAAACGTTGAAGCAACTTACATAGCCTAAAAATCGATCGATAGAAATAGCACGCGAATGAATTTTTATGAGGCTTCGATATATTGCTTTTATTATGTCATGTTTGGGTTTGTTTGGGTTTATTACCTGGGCCGTTCGATCCCAACCGTCGGAACAGTGCACCAACACCGAAGTTTTGTGATTCTCGACTTTGTCAACTATTCTGACAGCACCGGCGAGTATACACTTTATGTGCTTCAGCCATACGGTAGATTCAAGCCCGGACAACCATCGGGCCTCGTCAATGGTCGGGAAACACAATTCTAAAAATAATTAGCAAAGTTTAACCCTTTATCCCATTTATCGTATAATTTTTCGTTTCCTATTTTATTGCAAGCGAAAATAAAAAACGTCTTCGATTTTTGTTTGGATGGAAGGCGCAGCCATTACCTTTGAGCTTTCTCAGACTTTCGCGCATCACGTGGATGTTGTGAATGTCGAGGAAAACGAGTTCGGCGTTTTGATAGGCATCTTCGTTCTCGTAGCCGCCGCCTTTCGCTTTATTCGCGACCGCGTTCGTCATCGGCCTCGCGTCCATGATGAAGAGTTTGTGACTCTGGGCGTTCGCGTCCATTATTAGTTGAACGTATCGTTCGTCCTCGCGGCTCCGTTTGCCGCTTACGCCGACCAACGGCTGAGCGCAACGCGTTATCGTTGCCTGACTCTCCGGGTGAATCCACGAGAGAACCGGAAGTCGTCCTCGACTCCGGAACGCCGCGGATGCTTGCAGGTCGTCGTCGTTCGCCGCTGCCGGAACCGCCCAAATCGCCGGATAGCTGTCACACAAACTGTACGTGTCGTTGATCTTCGATATCTTCCACATGTCGTTGTTTACACCCTGGAAATAAAAATTGCGGTTATGCATCTTTCGATATTAAACAATAAATACGCACGCGTCAATTTATTATTATTAATGCGTTATTGATTAATAATAATTGTTATTAACTATTTTTTATAATTAATTTATAATAATTATTGTTACAATGTATTTTTTATAATTATTATAAAATAAATATGAAACAACTTTTCTACGGATGTTCTTTGTTGTTTTTTTTTTTAATTATCCAAATTATAAAACGCCCATACCATTCGTTTGAGTTCTGCAATCGGTTCGTAAACGTTCCAACCGTTCTCCGGAAAGTTTTCCGAATATTCGAAAGCGAATAGCGGAAGCTTGTGCGAAAGCGGAAATGAATACTGTTGAAGCTTCTCGAAAACGTCGCGTCTCGAGTGTTTTTCCTGTTTGTGGGCGAATCGAAGATTCCTCATGTCCTTGCAGAATACTTCGATGCCGTAAGAATTCTCGCCACGGCTCGAAGCACCTCCAACTTTCTCGATTCGGCTTACAACGCCGAGGGGAACTTCCACGACGTGAGGAGTTTCACGGTCGAAGCTCCGAAAGTGGAGTTTGTAGTTGGTGACGCTTAGAACACCTCCGGCGGGTCCAGAGTAAGGACACAGGTAAGTTACTTCGCGAGCTACGCCTTGCTTACGCTCGCCGTTCAACAATGGCGGTCCGGTATCTCCGCTGGACAAATTCTGGATAAAATAAACACCCCGGTTACTCTTCCAGTCAACTAGAACTAAATTAGGTTGCGAATTGTTTCACAGATAGTTCCAGTCTTGAAGAACCCTGTTTATCGCTATTAACGAGAATCGTAACAAAACACGGTGTAGCGACTAATAAAGTCGAAAATATAAACTCAGCGTTTGCCTCCGTTCATTCATTTACCAGACTCACTTTTCCATCGATCTCTTTTTTAGCTTCTAGAGCTGATACGATATTGTTATCCGTCGATGTCGAGCTTGTAGAGAAGCTCTTTGAGCGAGACGCTTTCTCCCAACTCTCCTGGAGGAGCAGCGTTTAGTGAGAGAGGACAAAAGTCATTTTCAAATTACAGTCGTACGAGTGACGCTAAGTACATTTGGATTCGACGCTAAATGATGCTAATGGACTTTACCGATTCTTGTCCCATCTTCGAGTTGAGCGAACTGCTCTTGCTGTCCGAATTGAGAGAGTCGGAACTTGCATTTTTGGAATTGTGCTCCACTCCTAGAAGCTCCGTGCTTCCCCGCTTTTCCATTCTCGTTGCGAGGATCTCTTCTTTTCTAATCTACTCCCGCGTCTCTTGCATTCTCTGTTCGGTTCCTTTCGTCCAGCGATGGTTCTTTAGCGAGAGCTGCAGGGATTACGATTAGGTAAAATAGTTGCCTATCTATGGAAGATCCAAATATTCTCTTCTGAGATATATAATTTCTTCCGGGCTATGTTAGCGTGATTCCGGACGTCTTCGCGAGGCTTTCCATTGATTCGGGTTTCATTTATCGAAATTTGATCGTAAGCACGGTTTTGTGTCATATTCAAATCTGGCGATCGTCGGAAATTCGCAAATTCGAAAATATAGAGTAGCAGAGAAAAAACGTGTGGAGGAAACGAGGGAAAGTCGAAAAACCCGGAAATATAACCTCTATGTTGTTGGTAACAAACGTGGATTCCGATAACACGGCATTCCATGATTGACGGACTAACTCAAACTCAGAGGGGAAATGTTTTTTCTCGTTTTCCGGTTTGTATCGCGATTGCTACGAGAAAAATTACAAAACGGTGAAAAAGCCGAAACAACACAACAGAGTTTTTGAAAAAGGTGATGGGATCAGTGCCACGCCCACGAAAATACGACGCGAAATATTTTTCTAATAATTAACCTTATTTCAATTAAATTAAAATTACCGTAATGATAATTCGAGAACTCCTAGAATAGAAGACCCTCAATAACGTTCTATTAGATTTCGATCTATCCTTCTGTCACTACGGAACTTATATTTATTTGACAGAAGCAGCCATTTTGATATTGGGAACCGGCAGAGGGAAGCACCTCGCGCGGGTGAATACTGTGCTGTTACCACGTGGGGAGACGAGACTGACGCGTACGTTGTGATCTTCTGTCGATAATTTGTAAAACGATCAGAATAAATAAAATCAGTACACGTTCAGTACAATTCGATTACAGCAATGACGTAATGAACAAAAATATCAACAGAGATTCAGAGATAGCCTCAACGGTGACGAGATTTTAAGTGATCAAAAGTTTGAGGCTCTTATTCGTAAACTCTCAGGCAAGTTAATAAAGTTATTCAGTACTCAGTGAACGTACATAGCCGATACCCGAGTTGCATAAATGCGATTACGCTCGTAACACGAAAAGGTTTCGAGTTAGCGATGCGATGCATCTCGTTAGCCACGAAAGCCGTTTACGTTCTCTTCTCCAGCCGTCCAAATTCCCGGTAAACAGTGATAAAGAACGAGACATCGTGCAGGGGGCAATTACGACGTTTTTCGTTTTATTTTATAAAAAAGAGAAAAACATTTTTCGAAGGAACTAAAGATTTGGTAGCCGGGCGCATGAGGGCGCGGTTGTCGGGATACACATATTTCCAATCTCACTCGTACGCTTCCCACTTTCGTTCGCTTCGCGACCGCCGATTTATACATTTCGTTCAGTGTTGCATATAATTTAATAGCGACAAAAATCGTTAACATGAAATATAAAACTCTCAATTATCAACTATTATATCGATAGTGTATCCCATAGTTTTATCTCTCGTTTCATTTAACATATTGTCAACATATAAATATATTAGTCGTCACGACACCGTTTGAAAAGTGCTCTTCGTCGCCCACGGCTCACATATATAAATATATACATGAATCATACATACATACATACAAGCTTACGTACACGTATCACCGACTTGTTTACAAGTAGTTTTACACCGAATTTCTATACACGTTTATTACACCCTTGTTACATCCAGCGTTTTCTAAATCGGGTTTCCTTCGCTTACACATAAACATGTATATTTGAAGTGTATGTTTTTTGTACATACATACGTGCTTGTACTTCAACAACTAGCGCCTCTTTCGTCAGCGTTTACGGACTATCCAAGCGAAACGAGTTCTTCTTTCATTGGCCGAAATATTCGAGCGTTAGGCAGAACATAACCTCACAATTATCGATCTTATTTTTATAGAGAAAAAAATTGGACACCTGTGTCACACGTCGGATCGGTAAAAATCGGCGCGGAGTTTCGAGACTCAGATGAAGCTGAAATTTAGCACAGACTTTGTTTCGATCTTTAAAAATAACCTCTAAAAGTATGTTCGGCATTACGCGATACTTTTCGAGATATCAAATGTGAATGTTTGTTTCAACCTGTGTATGAAAATACGAGAGTGGTGGGTGGCCGTTGCTCACCGTTCAACGAAGTTTTACGTAAAATGGACACGTTCCGTCATTGTTTCATCGGCGGCCTCGACTCGCGGATATCTCGACCAAATTACAAGGTTAACCTCAAAAAAAAAGTGTTTCGACGCAAGAAAGTCTATCAGCCGAAAAATGGAACACTGGTAGTTGAGATACACGCTGTATATATTAGCACAGATGTATATACATACATGTTCTATTTATATATGTACGTCGATGCTGCCCACTGATCTTCGCTAATACATTTATACAAAATTCTAACGTAGATTCCTCTCGTGCTCCTCGGTTTTTTCTTCTTTTCTCCGATACGTACGAAACATCGAAAAAAAAAGAACGTTGTCGCAGCAACGGATTTCAGAACGGTTTGTCGAAAAGAGAAAAAAAAAAAAGAAAGAAAAGTGAATTCGACAGCGAAGACGCGTTTTCGCCCGAAACACGACGTATACTTCTTCATCGATCTTCCTTCTATTTGGCACTTGTAGAGTATGAAGAATTCTGAAGCGAGACCGGACCGCCGCCCCCGGACGAAACTTTGGTTCGAATGATTTCGATGTATTTCAGACTCAATGCTTCGACGAAAAGAAAAAAAGATTAGGCCATCGCTGTTGAAACCGTGCTGAAAGTGTTTCAGGGATTTCCTGATTGTCTCTCAGCTGTGATCGGATTCCAGGATCGATAACGAACTTTTCACGACCGTTAACTTCTCCGGATGATTTCCAGGTGACTGGGAGCGGGAGATCGAGACGGTCGAGGAAAAGAGTATTCCTGACGACCAAGCGATGATAAGATTTTGGACTGGTTGGATCTCCGTTAATTGAGTTCTCGAATATCGTCGCGGAAATCGTTTTTCTCCTGTGTATGTCAAGGTGTGAATGTGTGTGTTTTTGAATTTGTGTGTTCAGTCTTATCTCGTGGTCCAGCGGGGTTCCGGTCACGTCATTTGAGCGGTGTTGAAGCCGCGTTTTCTGGGTGGTCCGAAGTGGGACGATGGATTGGTGGTAAGTTGGAACTGTTGAACGTACGGATTGTTCCGAAGTACATTACCGACTACGGGGCTTCCGGTTGACGATGAGTATTGCGGCTGGACCGCTATTATACCGGTTTCCTGGAGATATTGCTCGCGAAAGAGAGCTTGCTGATTCACGTGGTCACCGTTAACCGGACTGCCAGTTTGCGATTGATAACGGGAATGCCGAAGGCTTCCTCCACCCCCAATACCGCTTGGTGGACCGTTAGCGTTGTTGTAATCCTGATAACGAAGACTGGTCGGTGAATCACCGCTAACGACTAGCGAACTCGATTTCTTTAGACCCTGCGTTGGACTCTGAGTTATCGACTCCAACACGTGTCGAGGCATCTTCGGCGAAGGTGTATTCACCTCCTGCAATCCGTCCACACGATTCGCGTTTCTCACGAATACCGGCGCGCTCTCCGGACGACCCCCTATTATGTTACGCATTCCCTCGCGATCCTTCGCGCTCATGTTCTGACGAGAATCGCCCAGGCCTGGACCTAGACTCGTTGGACTGTTCAAGTCTGTGACGCTTGACCAACTCACACTCGCCAATTCCCAACGACGCATCAGGTCGGATATCCTCTCGGCTTTCATCGTCGCGTCCAAACTCTCGTCGTAATCCGGACCCTGCAATCGTCAGATTTTTATTATTATTAATTATTATTATTAATTATTAGAAATACGTATATTTCAAATTATTATTCATCATTAAAAATGATATTTTCAATTTTTTTTTTTTAGCTTTTGGTACAATGCTCCGGTTTTGAATTCGATCAAATCGATTGTTCCGGAAACGATAACGGAAAAGATTACCATGCTTGAATTTTTGGGATCGAATGGAATGGATTATTTTTCGATCAAATTTCACGAATGTTCAGTTAATACGATTCCTCGATTGTTTGGGAACTTTTGGATGAACGGAATAAAAAGTCTACCGAAACTCACGTTTTCAATTTTCTCGTCAAGCATCTTAAAGAAGTCCAGCTGGCTTGAAGAAACCTCGCTAAAATGAGAAAAAATTAATTTCATCAGTTCTTCAATTCTCGTTGGTTTACTTAACATCCCTCAAGTTTGCATGGATGGAAAACAACTCGATGTTTTACACGTTTTTTAATTTCGTCACCATGCAAATTATGTTCGTTGCGGAAGATATTAATTTTCAAAATATGGATTAATAAAAAAGCTAAAACTGAAGAAATTCTCTTTGGTCAACGAAAGACTATTGAACGTCACGAAGAAATTCTTTGTATCTATTATTCTAACGCCAAGAACATCTGCCACCTCGCGCAGACAAGATACGCACAGCCGGTCATAAAAAGACGAATTAAAGAGTTAAACGCTGAATGCCGTTGAATCTTTGCTTGATAGCTGGTCGGTGCTTGCGAAGACTCGACTCCATCCGTGTGCCGTTAAAGTCTCTGACAATTGGGTTGTCAACGCACGAGCTTGATCGAATTACGGATAGAAGAGACGTCTACAGATATTGATGTCCATAACGGATGGATCATCGCGTTCTGACCCGAAGCCTATCAGCCCCAGACCATCCGTTGAATTTCGCAACGTCATCCGCTACGAAACTCTATTCGGACTGGTATTTTTCGAGTCGTCGCCTCGCCCGACAATAACGACATTAAGCGGTTTGAGCTAACGGAATCTGCACCGCAATGTTCGCGCTTTGGTCGAATCGAATGATACTCTTGAGAATGTAGATTCTCTTCGTTAAGTGCGAAAGAGGTTTTTCTCGCGTGGTAAAATATAAAGAGAGTTCGTGGCCATGTGCGTTGAACTTTTGATTGGGACTACGACGTCTGTGACGTATAAAAGAAACCGTACGTGCCGCGGCACACGTTATACAAAGTATTCGGCCGACCAGCGATCGTGCTGGATTAAGCCAGTAGCGTGTTGCAAATTTGATCAAGACGCCCTTGGCTTCATTGAGGATACTAACATTATTTTGAAAAGTTGCAAAGCGTTGTTAGCTGCCGTATAGAAAAAGGAAACTCGTCGGAACGTTTACACATTTGGGATACGTAACTATGATGAGTTTCAGTTAGTCCAAATGGATTTCTAAATGGTTAAATAATATTTGGACGGAATAATTAGACTTACGCCTGTTGCAAGAGTGGTCCACTTCCGGGTCCGCCGGACTTCTTCTTCGCTTGAGTTTTGACATCGATCGATCCGTTGTGATTATCCTCGTTTCTGTTAACCTCGGCGCCATTGTTGTTCGTCTTATTATTTTTCGTACTTCCGTTCTTTTGTTCGATCGAAGCCGATCCTAAAATCCGAGTATCGTAAGAATCAATTAACCGAGGGTATAAATATTGAATCTATTCGTGACTTAACCTAAAAACGATAATAATAAAGGAATCGAGGGATTCCCGCCCGTTGGTTCGATCGATGGATAAAAATAGTGAATTGGAGAGACGGAGAATAATGACAGAGAAGTGGCGAGTCCCGAAGGTCGAATTTACGAGGGTGATGGTCACGTGACGTCTCGGCAAGGCCAAAACTTCGAGACCCGCCGTACGTCGCAAATCCTTTTCCTCATATTTTTATTTGTCCGATCACCTCGGACATCGTCGATAAAAAAGGAAATCTGTTTTCGTTACCGATTAAGAAGTTCACGCGAACTCGGCGTGTTTATACGAAAGATAAAGTTAAAAGAGAAATAATGGATGTGCGAACACGTGATCGACCGACACATCGAAATTCATAACTCGTCTATTTTTGATCGGCCAAAGTGACAAACGGGTGTGAAAATAAGCGGCGATGTCGTCGCGCAAAAAACATCGAGTCAAAGGTCGTTTATTTAATGGGCTTGGAAATCCAGTAAACAAGAGTTTTATCTTATCGCCCCGTTTACGTTGCAATTTTCGTCGGAGCTACTTAGACACGATTATAATGGACACTCCAGACATATTTTGTCGTTCAAGTTTCCGTCGTTATCTTGTAACGAATATATGCGTTTAAGATCGAAAATTCCGATAATCGAGGTTAGGAGGCTCGAGTTTCGACTGTTTCTAAGAGACGTAGCGTGCGCATGCGCGATCCCCGAATAGAAAAATTCAACGTCGTCCGTAAGTAAACTGATTGACCCAAAAAAAAAGTCTTTCCTCTTCGTGGCGAGCCAAAAGGCCTCGAACTCGTTCGGAAACATCAAAAATCACGTAATTCCCGTGCACAGATGTGTTTTCGTGATTAGCGGGGGCGGGTTAGTCTACGACGCAACAAGGGCCAACATTGTGGGTACGACGCAACCAGCGATGTTTACGCGGACGAAACAGCTGCGCCATAGTTGTTCGGGATTCACGTTAATTGGCCAGTAGGAATGAAAAATAGGAGTGGGGGAATTGAAGAAGGGAAAGTGAAGCTATGGGATAACGACCCCTGTGTCCAATAGAAACGCAAATAAACAGGCGTCGAGTTTCTGAGAGTGAAACGCGGACAAAAGCGGTAATCGCTGAGAAAAAGGAAGATGGGAGATAAGGGGAGGCGTTGATAAGGGGAAAACAGTGAAATCGTGGATTCTATTGGCGGACAAACGACTGTGATACTTTCAATGGAAAAAAAAAATCATTTTCTCAACTTCGATATAAAATCGTTCTTATTATTCGTTTCCACGATTTTTCGAAGTGACGTTGAAACTCGCCACGAAAATGAATAATTCTTACACAACTCCAACGTGATTCCATAAACGCGTACCTTCGGAATATATTTCGGGCGTTTTAAAGGCGCGGTTGGAAACAAAACCGTTGTGAACTTCGTTACCGTTTTTTGCGTATTCGCTTCAACTCCCCCACCCCTCTTTCTGTATAGCTTTGGCTTCTAGCGTTCCAAGGTCTGTCTCGTTGAAACGCCGCTAGGCGGTGCCGCGTACGTTGTCGAATATATCGCGAGCCCACCCAAAAACAAAGTTACGCATAAACATCTTCGCGAGTGGATGTACACGTTAAATCGAACGCGTTACACATACGGCTGATATTATTAGTCGAAGCGGCGACCATGAAAATACAGTGAGAATTCGATTCGGTCCAATTTGGGGGAACGGATAAAATTGGGGGATAACGAATGGGGGGAGTTGAAGCGCGCATGCGCAATTCGAAGTTCAATGGCAGTTAGATTTAAACGGCATTGAGTAGTCGAAAAAGATGAAGAGCGATGCTGACAGGAAATTGGTCAGGTACCTTGAGAAAGGTCATTCCAGAGGTCGTTTGAATCAATTTATTGTCTTATTCCCGATGTTACATGAATAAAATTGAAACCTATCAGTTGTGACCTTTGTCGCGAGCAAAGGCTTAAATTAGAATAAGGCAGGTACTCTACCGAGGGATCGATGGACGTCATTTTTTTGTTTGCTGAGATTAATACATGAAAGCACAAAGGAAGGGGAATTGGATATGGAAACGAAGACTGGAAGGACGTCGCATTGTCGGTGAAAGGACGGATGGTGAAACCAAAGATCAAAGACTCTATTAATAACCGCCTCCCACTTTTAGACTTCGTAAAACAGAAAGAAGGAAGAAAAAAAGTATGACGCACAGGAGTTGCACAATGACCGAATAAAATTTCGTATAATTTCGTAATATCTTATTTATTAATATTCTTAATTAAATAAATAAATAAATAATCATGAATAATAAATAATTAATATTAATAAATGATATTAATATAATTTTTTATTAAATTACTTGTTAATTAATATTTTTTTATTAAACAATTTACGAACCATATTTCAATAAAATTATTTCATTACTACACAACGATAAATTGAGTAATGATTATTAATCAAATTGATAGAGTAGTTAAAGAATTGAAATCACTTGAATAAACGTTTGTATCAATAACTCCAATATAAATAATTCATTGAAAATGAATAATGCATTGCCCGCGGATTGTAAAAATATTTCGAGAATAAACGCGAACGGGGCAAAAAAATATTTAACGCCAAACAAAAAGACGGGGATAATATCTACAGATATGCGTTATCTAAAAAGAAGAAAATAAAAGAAGAAAAAAAAAATCGCCTCGTTCGAGCACTTCGACGACGATGAAAAATTGATTTATGTGTTAAGGTATCGACGTGCCAATATGCGTATTTTTCTCTCGATGTTTCGACGACAATGAACGTGGCGTATCGTTCAATATCGGGCGGTAAAAAAAGAAAAAAAAAAAAAAACACGTTTTTATTTCTTTAATCCAACGCGATAAAATATTTCATTCTTTTGGGTGTGTAAAAATACGACTAAATTGAAAACGTTTTCGAAAAGGACGATGATCTCGTTTCGGGCTAGAAAATATAAAAAAAAAAAAAAATTTTTTTTCGTGTTTATTAATCAGCATAAAAAAATAGTCAATTTTCTCTGCTAATTTCAAATTTCACTTTTTAAAAAATTAAATCGTCAAATAAAACGTTGACATTAGCAAAAAAAAAAAAGAAAAAAAAAGAAAGTTGGCTCGTCTTTCCGAAGGTACACGCCTCCTCGCTAAAACACGTATAATAACGTCGTTGATAACCCGAGAATCAAGGATAATTTTATACGCAGGAGAAAAAGGCAGAAACGAGGGGGAAAAAAAAAAATACCACGGGGTATTTCGTGCCAGGAATTTTTTGCGCCTTAATCGAGTTCGGAGCGTCGATAAAACGTGTTTCGTGTTCGTGCGCGTTCAGATACCAATGCGCACGCGCGAGCCAACTAGAAACGTTGGGAAGGGCGGGGGAACTGTCGAGTTCGAAAATTACAGAATTCCAATATGAATTCCAGGCGGTAACCGACCATTCCAGTGCGCAGTATGTCTTCCCATGAATCTGACTATGGGGATGTAAGAGACGTTCTTTTTTTTTTTCCGGTTTGTTTGGGTTCGTACATTCGCTGGTTTGTTTGGGTTTGCATTATAGCTGATTCGTTAGGGTTTGTTTGGGTTTGAATATTCGCTGATTCGTTTGGGTTTGTTTGGGTTTGCATAATAGCTGATTCGTTTGGGTTTGTTTGGGTTCGTATAATTGTTTGGGTTTGTTTGGGTTAGCGTTATAGCTGATTCGTTTGGGTTTGTTTGGGTTTGAATATTCGCTGATCCGTTTGGGTTTGTTTGGGTTTGCATAATAGCTGATTCGTTTGGGTTTGTTTGGGTTCGTATAATTGTTGATTCGTTTGGGTTTGTTTGGGTTTGCGTTATAGCTGATTCGTTTGGGTTTGTTTGGGTTTGAATACTCGCTGATTCGTTTGGGTTTGTTTGGGTTCGCATACTCGCTGATCCGTTTGGGTTTGTTTGGGTTTGGATATTCGCTGATCCGTTTGGGTTTGTTTGTTTTGTACACACAATAAATAACGTTGAAAGAAAAGCCAGTTCTTAAAAATCAAACATAACCTCGTAAAATCCATCGACCCTGAGAAACGGACGCGATCGGTATCACAGATCGAATAAACGTAACGCAAAGCGGGGTTTATCCGGTTTTGAGGGACATAACCGGAAGGTAACTCGGTCGACGTTTTTCATTCGGGTCAACGGTTATCGGAGTGCGGTCGGAGGATAGGCCAGTGGTAGGAAGGAACAGAGGCAACGAGGATCGGCCACTGCTCCTGGCCCCGGATATCGATCCGGTAACTCAGCCTTGCCGGGCGTTCTACAAACTCTACACACTCCCCGCGAAAGAAAAAATAATAAGCCTCGCCCATCTTGTTATACGTGGACCAAATTCATTTCTTCTTTTAACCTTCTCCAGAGAAAAATCCTGATCCTTTTTTCAATCTGATTTTTTTTCCATCTGATTTTTTTTCCTTCTGATTTTTTTTCCTTCTGATTTTTTTTCAATCTGATATTATTATTTATTTGACGGAAAAAAAAAGAAAAAAAAAATTTATACATTGATTCGTTACACATAAGTTTCATTTCCTCGAAACGAGTTCGGGTGATTATTGAAATATAAAAATTTTAATAGGGAGATGAATCAATTAGTGAAAGAAATGTAACAGGGCGTTACGAAGAGTTAACGGAAATAATGAATATTTGGAGTCTATCAAAAGCGAATAAAATAGAAACCGGAAGTGCCAACGGTATTGACCTTCCGAGGAAAAGAAAAAAAAACCGGGGTTGTATCCGGTCACGAGCGAGTGATGGAAAAGAGCCCGTAAGATTGAGCCAGAGGACACGGCGAAACGAGTTCACCTTGAGCGAAGCTCAAAACATATATATATATATATA
>JAPYZI010001185.1:0-35252 GCA_030523105.1 Ophioninae sp. A BG-2022a | reverse complement strand
TGTAATTTGATCCCCTGAACAAGAATCTACCATTGATTTCCCCAAAAACCCAAAATTTCTATGAAAAAATCGTAAAAAACACCTTAAAACACGTTTTTCATTGCTTCGTATCGTGCTTTCGCCAAATATTTAACGATATTCGTAATCAGCATCAAATTTCCGATCAAATAGACTCTTTTAATACTACTAAAACAGAAAAAAAATGTTCGACTACCCCGGCCACTTTTCCGGAATCTCAAAAATCACGAAATTTGAAAGTCGTAGAGTGAGATTCTTATAACTCGCGTTTATCAAAGTGACCATTAGAGTTGATAATATTTATGAAAGTTTGATCAAGAAAAAAAAAAAAGGAATAAATTCATTGGAAGAAATTCATCGCTCGCAACGGCGGTGCCTCGGATCGTGTCGGATAAAAAGAATACAAACAATTCCAAATTCAATCAACTCAGGATGCTCGAAAATCAGATTTCTTCGTGGACAGGCTCGCGCAAGCGTATACAAAAAAAAACATAACCCGCGAAACGAATATCGAGGGAGATTTCCAATTCATCTTTTTCGCGCGCAGCCTCGCAACGAGAGTAAAAGAGAAGCGAAAGAAAAATATTTCAGCGAGGCCACAGCCGAAATTGGACACGTATTTACCGGGTCGGAGGGTCGCGCGATAAAATTTCCGGAAGCTCATCAGTTTTCCTATAGTGTTGGCCGCGACGAGTTCGGGTCGCGGCTGTTTCTCTTTCTCCACGGTTGACGCGACGAAAGCCTCTCGTCGACGCTCCCGAGCTCCGCAAGCCGAAGAAAGAGGATTAAAAAATAATTTACATTGCCAAGTTTTCATTCTACGGTTCTTCGCCCCCGAGTAACGGAACGGGCTGAGGGAATGTGGCCAGGTATCTTCGCGCGTACCTTCATATATACTTGGCACTTTTACTTTTTTTCCTCGTCTCTTCTTTCACCCCGGCTTTTTTTTCACGCTTTTTGTCTTTTCGTCTTGCTTTCGTGGGATATTGTGTCGTCGCTCGCTCTCTCTCTCTCTCTCTCTCCTTTCCACCGCATTTATACACTCAACGAAAGAGGAAGAAAGAGGGAGAGTTTGCCTCTCAATTTTCTCGTCCTCCTCTTCTCTCTTCTCCCCGGACTCCTCCCTTTAACTCTCGTTGAGAGAAGAACTTCCGTGGATTACCATCTCGCCGCGCGGTTCGCGTTAATATTTATTAGCGGAGTCTCACCCCCCACCCTTCTCTCCTTTTCTCTCTCTTACTCGCGCTCTCTCTCTCTCTCGTCTCGAAACTACCCCTTTGCTCGCTTCCTCGTCCTCCCGTCGCTCTCCTGTACTCCGCGTTCTCTTTATTTCTGTCTTGTTCCCCCGTGGAAGAACCGGACACAAACTTTCACCCTCAATTTTGCCGGTGCTGCCGAGACTATCGCGACACCGATGCTTTCCCACCGATGGAAAATAAAAACAGCAGATACGAGGAGCGAATTAAAGGTGCAGAGGAGGAGAAAGGAATCTGAAATTTGTGTCGTCCATTGGCCATGAAAAAGGCGATCCACTCGCGACGACTTTTCTCCGAATTGATTTAACGCCGGTGACAGATATACTTACGATCATCGATGATTCTTTCCTCCTCGGGCAGCCTTTTCGTTTCTTCTTTGAGAAGCTTTCGTGCACTTTTAAACGAAGATCGGCGCATCGAGTTTAGCCAGTGTCGCGTCGAAGTAATGAAAATCCAGCGGTCGTGGGTGGCCATGGTGCGTCAACCGAGCATCAGCGAGTCCAGCCAACGTTGCACCGAATAAGTCAAAGGCTAGCCGATAGAACTAACGGGAACTGTCCATTTTTGGACCTACGTCACACCCCACCCTCTCTCTCTCTATCACTCACAGTGATGAACGCGACTGTTCGACCGACCCCTACAGACTTGCTCCTCTTATCGTAGATCCTTGTGCGGAAGGATACGACGCAGATATATTTCGCATATATTATAGCGCAGCGAGCTAGACAACGAGACGGTTATAATATCGGTTATCTTGTAGTACAACAACCGTATCCTCTCGTGCTTTTCCGTCCTGCCACGCTTACGACAGCCATAGAGCGCACAGCGAGATACGTGCACACGAACAAACCGCAGCTACGCCGTACGACACGGGTACATCCTTCTTCCTCTCTCTCTCTCTTGCCCTCTGCGTGACAATGCCCGTACGTCCCGATTAAATTCGGGCTTTCGCTTTACCCCTTCCTCTGCTCGTCTCGGCCTCCAGCACACATGACGTCGCGCTATCTCCGCATTCGAACGTCCCTCCAATCTGCGTCCGTATTAATTCCGGTACTCATTAAGATATCCCGTAATTCGTGTCGCGGGCAAACGCGCCCGTTCTCGGTGTACGGGTCGAACGGGTCGAAGCGGGGGAGATCGGAGCGGAGCTTCGTGGCATTGGAACGGAGGGGAAGCGAAAGAGACAGGGAGAACCGCCGTACATCCACGAACTGCGGAACGCTGTGGTCTTATGTGCAGCCTGGATCGCGCTCCGGGCCCCGAAATACCGGTATTAATTTAGCAACGGTGTAATTTCGGTTAATTAATTGATAGATTGTCAACCGAGATAGGGAGTCAGGTACAAACGCATTCGCTCCGCATACGGGGCAATTCTCCGGACAATCGATGCGCCGGGGCCCTGGGCTATCGAGGGAGGACCCGATACCGCCAATCCCCCGATCCGGTTCCGAAAGGAAACGAGACAAGCTTGGACGAAAGAAAGTACGATCGTATCCGCGGTAATATTTTCGAACCTCGAAGAGCCGATCATTGCGCACGACTGATCCCCAATGAACCTTCGTCCTCCGTCAAAAAGCGTCGCTGTCTTTCAATCGATATAAAAATCGTAATATACTTTTGCCACGTGTACACCGTAAGCTAGAATCGTGGCCTTAAATTACACGAGCTACGGAATGTAAAACCGTCCGGTCTTCGTACACGTTGTAACAACGAACGGGTTCTCTCCACTCTCGGCTGCTACCCCGCTTAAATTCATAAGAGCCGCGAAATGTGGTGCGAATTTTCGACTTGCCAAAGTTAATTCCCGTTTTCCCTGGGATTACTCGGTGGTGATCCTTTCTACGGCCCACCCGCACCAGCTCCGTGTTCCACCTCGTGTATGACCCTCCTCTTCTCTCTCTATATATATTTTCCTACATACGTGTACAGGGAAGACTCCAAAGAGAACGGGAAGGAGCGGAAAAGGGGTATTTACAGGGTGTCCCGCGACGGAATTTCATCCCTGAAATGGGGGTTTGGGGATGAAATCCTGAGTCGATTGATACAAACACGTGGGTATGATTGACGGATCGAACTCTGAATTGTTATTAACTTTTAAAGGCAGCCGATAAAGCATCCTTTGAGCAGGCTTACGGTTCAGGGATTGATCCGGGAATCGTAACTACACGTTTGTATCAAACGACTCAGAATTTGACCCCGGACTCTCCGTTTCACGGGTTTCGCAATCGGACACCCGGTATAAATATGGAACGCGTTACACACGAGTCCATTGCCGCTTTCGCCCTCGGAAAATTGTTTTATCTCTCTCTAGCCGCTCTCGCATATATCCCAGTTACACCGGGTTCTCTTCCCGCCGGTATACTCTCGACCACTTTGACCCCGCTTAAGAAAGGTCGTGCGGTCACTTCGCGTCTCTGCAATAACGCTTGGTTCCGGCCCTCGAGAACTTTACGGATACTCGTAACGAAGAGCGGAAAAATTGAGAGATAAATTAAGTGCGGAAAATTCGAGATTCGCGGATGGGACGGTACTCGTCGTAATTGTATTTACATCGCGCGTTGCATCGCTTGCGAACTCTATTTTCGATGGATCAGTCGAGAAGTCCCAAGAGTTTCACTCGTGTCCTCGTTGGAAAAACAATTACGAAGTTTTTTTTTTTTTTTTACTACAATGACACGTATTATGATTTTGCATGAATTGATCAACGGAGTCTTGATCTCCAGGCAAGATTGGAAAACGGGCAAAGAAATAGATTAAGGTACGTCGAGAGTCGAGTCGTAACGCTGAAAGGGAAGACGTCGCGTGGCACCAACGAGACGCGAAAGATGCCGCCCGAATTAGTGAAATTGCAACGGAGGGAGCCCGATGCTCGTGAGACGTAAAAACCAACCAAGTTTGCGGATGGGAGAATCGTCGAATAACCATGGCGTACACACCGGAAGTCAGTGCTTTCGGCTCGCGAGAGAGAGGATGTTAATCATGGAAAGTGGGACGGTGGGGCTTGGCTGTTAGGTAACGCGGTGTACAACCCTCAAGATTTACGAACCGAGTTGTACACCTCCGGTTGCCTCCGATCCTGCTGGATGACCGTTCTATAATCCCCCCTCGAATCCCTTCCGCTCCTCGAACCCAACCCCCGCTGGGTGATATCCGTACGATCGTTAGGGGTATGTATTTCCTTCTCGTGCCGGTCCGCTTCTCTCACCAGCTTCATCGTCGTTGTACAGTTCCGGATGAAAACTGGGTCGTCCCGCGTCCGTCGTTATCCCCGTTGCTCGGAGGAGTCTCGTCCGGTTCGCACCTTGGTCGATGTCTCGCTCGTAAAATTCAGAGCTGATGAATCCTGGTCCCTGACGTAGCGTCCATTTTCGGTAGAAACGCGCCTCGTTAAAGACGGGTGAAAACAGTCCCAACAGAATTTCGCGCATGGCGGTAGGAAAAGGAGCGAGGGGCGATGGTGGAAGATTGGGAGATTCAATAGCGCCAACTATCGGAGAACGGAGAAACCGAAACTAATGGAGTTCCAGCAGCTCCGAGACCCTTATCGTTTCGCTTCTCCCTTCCGCTGCCTTCCTCCTTCTTCGTCTTCTTACCTTGATCTTTGATCGAGCGGCTCATTGATGGCACAAAAGCCGCTCCATTGAGAGTACAAGAGGAGCCTTGGGATCTTTACGGGAAAGTCAGCACCGTGGCAACAGCACGAATTATTTCCGTTACCGATAATTTCGGACGGTGAGTCAGTCTTCGTAGCTGGTTAGACTTTCAGTGGAAAATTGACTGGTCTTCTCGACCTTCCGATAGAAGTATATCGGCCGCTACTAGTGTCCATTTTTTTCTTTTCGCGGCTTCTTCGACCGCTCCTCCATCCCTGAAGGGTTGAAAGATGACAATTCGGTTGGCCCTCTCGACTCGGGAGTCTCGACATCGCCACGGGGGATGACGTTAAGAGGGAAAGAGGGAGATGGAGAGAGAGAGAGAGAGAGGGAGGGAAGGAGGGGAAGAGAGAAGGGCAGTCTCTCGGAGTAACGGCGTAGGGTAGCCCCGCGACGAAGACTTATTGACCAAGCTCCTGTAAAAACACGACCCTCCCATGACGGTCGAGTTGTTTCAGCCTGTTTTGTCAGGCACCCTCTATCCTCTCATTCTTCACCCTCGCGAACCGCTTATACCGCCGACTTATCTATTCTCTTCTCGTCAGGCTTGCGCTTCCACCTCTCGTCGCTCCGACTCCTGATTGCGGTTTTTTTCATTTCGAGAAAAATTGATTAGTATTTTTCGTTACCTCTTGGTCATCGATCATCCGGAGCACGGGCGTTAACCAACGATCCAAAAGGTCAATCGAAACGCAGGCGTGAAGTTGAATCTTCGAGACCGCCTCCCTCAGGAAACCGCAATCTTCTTCAATAAGAATATACAGACAGCCCTGAAAGACTCCAAGCTAAAATGGATTCGATTCTACGACTCGAGCGTGTTTCCACCTAGAAGAGAACTGCTCTCCAAGGTCGTTTGCATGCGACGCGTCATCGAATGGAAATTATATTTCTCAGCAGAAGTAGCCGAGATTGCGAAGTACGGGGCGATATTGTTGTTACGCATTCACGTTTGACTCGAACGAAAGAGTCGAAAATCGAGTGTCGAATGGGGTTGCGGTATCCCACGAGAGAGTCATCCCCAAAGGGTCGTTTTCGGCCAGGCGATATTGTAAGTCGCGCGATATCTCCGTCACACGGGGTATGGAAAGCCGAGCGATGTCACGAGAGGACGATTCCACCTATTCGTACAAACGTGTTTTCTCGCGATGCCCGTTTTTCCCCCAAAGCTCCCTCGAGATGGTGCCGAGGAGATCGAAACGGGGAAAAATCTCGTACGAACGAAAGAAAGAGCCGTACGCAAACGTGTCTCGTGGCCCGGATAACCTTTATTTTACCGTACGTGCCGTACCAATGCAAATTACGAGGCAGCGTTACCGTGCCGCTGTTTCAACGACGGGTAGAACCGGGCTGAGACCCATTACGAAAAATCTATAGCTGGGTCATAAAAATAGTCGATGGGATAGTCTTAAAAGCTGGAGAGGGATCTCGAGGTAATCGAAGTGAAAAATTCTTCTCCGATTCATACGCGAGTGGACAAACGCTCCTTGAAAACGAACTTGAAAACGGACGTTTCCCTATCGAAACTCCGTTTCTTTTTCTTTCACCTTTTCGCACGTTCTTTATTCAAAAGGGGTGAAAACGTTGAAGGAGCATTAATCAGGAAACAGTGCCGAATCAATTTGCGTTTCAGTGTTGGACTTTTAGGGCGTTTCTATTAAATCCGCGGACTCCCTGACGAACTTCTCCTTGGGATACGTCATCCAGTGGCGAGTAAGCGAAGTCCCTGGAAGTCCAGGCGGACGTCTGCTGCCTTCGCGAAAAGACCGGGTCAAGGGTAAAAAAGCTAGAGATACGGCAGCGGTTTTGGTCAGCCGGAGAGGGAAAGAGAGCGCGGCAGGGGGGGAGGAAGACGGAAAGGAAAAGAGAAGAGGAACGGAAAAAGGCAAGCGGAGGGGAAATTCGTGGGGGCAAGTGCTAGGCAAGTTGTAAATCCAGCGTAGCGTGGAACGCTCCGCTGCAGTCTCAACCTTTGCTATGCCACAAACGTTTCTCCGTGCAGACCGTTCGGGCTATCCAGAAAATATTGCGAGGCAGTTGGAGGCGCATGCACATGGCCCGTGGCGGTCAACGTACCATAACATTATATCCATCTCATATCCTGTGCGGCCCCCTATTTCTTTCGGACATACGAGAGCGGCGAACCGGAGCAACCCTTGCTAACTTTTTGCACCCTCGTAGATACCGCCCGGCAACCGAACCAAGATCCTTCGACGAAGAGAGCCAACAAAAAAAAAAAAAAAATATTGTTGGTGGCAACTGAGCGGGGTCCGCCTTGACCTCCTTGCCACAAAAGTCCCTTTTCTTGGCCCACTTCTTTCGCTCGTGTGCCCGCGCGCAAAAGACGACCAAGGACTGTTCGGGGTCGACCTCTTGGCAACCGAATCCTTTTCCACTGAATTTAACAGAGCGCGTTGCATTATTCAAACCCAAGGGATATTCTCCGCGGTCTCGCACCGATACACCGCGATACACCCTTGTCAATTGGCGGAAGATCGAACCGTGCTCCGGTCTTCTATAGGAATATCGCGGATAATAATCCGCGCGGGATAATTTTGGGTCCGAACGGAAGGAACGTTCCTCCGAATCGTTCGGTCGCGGAGTGCAGCATTTTTTTCCCTCTCGAAGCTTACCGGACACCCAAAACTCTCGTTTGGCTCGAAAGAAGCGTCCTGAGCAGAGTCTCCGCTCGAAGCGGACGAACGGGCCAAAGACAACGGCCGAAGGACAGGGTCACCGAGAGTTTATCAAGAGCTTTGCGTTTCTCGCTCATTCCCTGTTTCCCGACTGGCTCTTTTTGAGAGGAGTTACCCGAACGGGCGCTACTGCGCCGCGACTCCGTCGCTTAATCCTGTATTGTAAACTAGGCGGCAGACAACAACATCCAAGTTTTCCACCTCACGGGCCTGATTCCCTTGTGCCATTTTCTATTCTCTCTCGAGTGTTGAACGTTCCCCCTCGTGCCCTCTCTTTCTCCTCCTCTCTTACTCTTTCATTCCTTCGAACCGTGCTGGTTAATCTGTCCCCGGAGAACAACTCGAAACATGAAACAAAAGGCTCCCTCTCCCTCCGTTTCGTCTTTCTTCGTCTATCGCCTCTTCGTTTCACGTTCTCTCGGAGCTGAGTACGTTCGCTGTACTCTGTGCCAAAGAGCAACCAGTCCTCGCTAACCGCGACGGAATAAACCGCGTTTCTCGCGTCCTGCTTTTTTTCCCCACCTTTCGTATCGTTTTTTTTTTTACGGGGCTGTTACTCAAAACTCGCGATTCTCCTTTTAGGATTCTCGCTTTGTGGTAGACACCCGATTCGGCGCGGCTCCTCCCGCTTTCTCCTCCGCGGTACATCTTTCTCACCCACTACCCATCTTGCGTCACTTCCCTCGGCCGGATTAACTACTTTTCTTTCTTTCTTTTTTCTTTTTACAAAGAAAACGCGCTGTGAAAATCTTGTCCCCTGGGATTTCATCCGCGAAATTGTTGTCCTCCCTTCTCGCGATCTGGTATACTCGGATTTCCATTATTAGCTTCCGTTTGCGACTCGGCTGTACAATCCGCGTGTCATCCATGGGTGGTAACGCTAACGAAAAATATCGATCCGATTCAGAAGCAACGTTCAAAATGAAATACTTTGATCAACGCGATTCAACAATGTTTTTTCTTTTTTTTATTTTTCGAACGAACCGATGAAAAACGGAAATTGCGAAAAAAAAGCGCGGCTTTCGAAGCAACCGCGTAATACATCGAGTATTTCGTACTTTTTATCGATGTCTCGATAAAAGTTTCATCGAATTGGATTAATCAATTTTTATCGATGCTCGGAATATTCCCCCCGGGTGTTTCCGTAAATGAACCGCAAACAGAGCGCGTGAGAAAGTCAAAGTTGGAGCTCTTCAATATCGTAGGATGTATTCGTACGTGTATAAATATACTCCAGCTTATATCCGTACATGGGTCGGGATGTGTTCCGGGCGGAGATCTTCTTCAAAGTTCGAGAGGCTCGACGACGACGAGACCGAAAACGACGACATCGTTTATCTCCTCGTCTTCTCCTTGTATATTTTGACTTTAGTCTTTTCCTCGTGCTCTCGAGAAAAGGGACGCGTTGTCTTTCCTCTGGCGCGGTAGGGCTCGCGAGAACGGGAAAAGAGAGGAAACAAGGAGGCTGTCGAGGGTAGGACAACTTTCCCACTTCAAAACTGATAAAAGAGTATATGAGAGCGCCAAGACTGATTCGACAAGGGAGCAAAAAAATACTGAAAAGAATGTGTCTCTCGTTATCTCCTATTTTCACGATTTCGCGTATTCTCGCTGTATCATTTTATTTTGCTACACGCTCTTCAATCTACCGTACTTTCCGACTAAAAATGTTAACCCGAGTGGCTCAATTTTTTTTTCCGTCCAATCGGAGATTCGCGGACAACCGGAGAAAACTTTTTCACCCTTGCGTCGAGTTATCTCTCGCTACAAATCCATTTCACTGCGATAAAACTTTCACATCTCGAGAGCTCAAAAACCCTCGAAAATAAATAAACGCCGTTCGATTGAACAAGAGCTGCTCAGAATCGTTGAAAGATGGATGTGATTCGAAGAAAAGTACGCTCTTCCGTCTTTCACCTTCTCGCGGATAAATTCAATATTATAATACAGCGAGGCTAGCGTTTTCGGCGATGCGGAAGACGAGAACGCGATGCGTCGCCACCCGCCCATCGTGGGTCGCACCTCCCGATACACACTCCCGAGCAAACGCTTCCTCCAGCGACAAATATCGGTGCAAAGTAAACCGCTTTTCCATTCGCTGTCTCTTATCATTCGGTTCGTCGATGCGCAATATCCGGGGATCCATTTTTTCATCGTATCACACACGGTATTTCCGCCATTCACGAAAATAACAAACACGCGGATCTTCCCCTTGCAGCTGGCGTTTCATCTACACGCGCGGATTCACCGACGTACGGAAAGTGTGCGAAAATGAAATATTTCTAATACCCGTACGGCTAACCGGCGACTTTGTCCGCGCACAAGTTCACTCCGGTATACTTGTAACACCGCGGAGATTCCCATTGGAACCGGAAGCAAACGAGGGAGTTTTGGATCCCTTGGATAACTCCAAAGGGAGTTTTGCCCTCAGCAGGTTCGTCAGTTTCCAAACTGAAAGATATCTTCCGTTCTATCTCCGTTACTGAAGCTTTCTCTCCCCCTCTCTACCTGACTAGCAGAAGCGCCAATCTCCTTCCGCTGGTCTTTAGGGCTCGAGGGTAAGCCAGATGGAGCGAGAGGGACGACGAACGGCTGCAAGAGAGTGAAAGAGAGAGAGAGAGAGAGCGCGAGAGGGAGATAGACAGAAGACGGCTGGGCAAGCTGACAACCCTCTACATTTTAATTACGCCCGTCTTAAAAGGCAATAAAGTCCTTGGGTAGAGGGCGTAGCCTGTGCTCTCTCGTGGCAGTGACGCTCAAGTTCCTCTGACCTGTTGGATGAGCGGTAAAATCGGCCAACTTGGAACAACCAGGCATCCTAGGTGAGCCTTTGCAAACGTGTTTCAGGGAAAGCCGGATTTCAGGGTAGAATCGACGATGGAACCGAGCTTTCTCTCCGCCTCTTCGTCTTTATCTTACACCGGGTGCTCCTCTTCGTTCTCTGGGCAGGAGCAGAGGCGTCTCGACGGAGTAGATAGGGAGAGATCGGCTAGGACCGCTAGCCTCTCGAATGCTGCACGCTCCAACCTTATCCGTTCGTTTACCTATACGTGGACTCCTCGAGTACACGAAACACCCCCCCACAGATGTTCCGACTGAACAATGTCCCTTTATCACGATGCTGTGGTCCGAAAACCCTTTTTCTTCGTCCACCACCCGCTTCGGTTCTCCCGGTTTTTTTACACCCATCCTTTTTGTCTTTTTATTTCACTTATTCATTTGTAACAATGAGCATCTTGCAGATCTGACCACGGTACGACTCTTTACAATTGTCACGATTGCCAGTCGTGATCAATCGTTCCATCAGCTACGGATTGACAATTGGGTCTTTGCTAGTCGTCACTGGTTCATTCGCAAACTTTGCTGAAGAGTCCGCAGCGCACGAGAGAACGACGCTTGAAAGAAAAATTCTATTGAAAAAACGGCCTTCTATTAAATGACAATTAGATACTTTTCGTTCGTTGTTGCTACCTGTGAGTGTACAATCGACGTTGTACACTATTCTCTGTAGAGGTTTATAATGCACGGTACTGTCGAGCGCGGGCGTAAATTTCAAGAGGGCGTTCCCTCCATTCTTTTCTTCTTGTTTTTTCGTCCTTTTCTTCCTCCGGCTTTCCCTCTCCCTCTCTCTCTCTCTCTCTCCCTCTCTCCGTTGCCTCAAGCCTCTCAGAATCTTCCGTCTCATCCTTCACCCCTTCCCTTTATTCTTTCTCAGTTCGCTCTCACACTCGTGATAGTCCGCATTGCTCCCCTAAATAAACTGAAATTACTTTACCGATTGCATTCAGGCGACCTCTTTTTCTCTTCCTCGCGCCATTCCCCCCGACGTCGTTGTCGTCGTCGTCGTCGGCGTCGCTGTTGTCCTCCCAGCGATATATACGACTCCAACCCCCCCCCCCGCGGTTCTCCTCGCTAGCGACTATATCTCCACTTTTTTTTTCTTCGACCCTCTTTTTTACTTCCAGGCCCATCTCCCATTTAGCCGAGTGTTACTGCTCGCCGGGACAAATTGCTAAGAAAAATTGTTACCGCGGGCTCGCCCTTCGCTTTGTTCGTATTCATATTACGCGTGTATCTACATCTATGCACGATTCTCCATTCACCTTGGATAGCTACACTGGCCGTACAAAAAATGAGTACTCCGCGGAAGCATCGCGCAACGAGTCCGAAACTTTTTTACCCCTTGTACCATTCTTCGTACGCTGAGATTTCACGGTACGGTTCTATGGAGTCTCGTACCGCGTAAAAAAAGTCAGTGCAACGAGAAACTATTCGAAATTACTCGGAGATGAAAGAATCGTCAAGTGTTCGTGGCGTAAGGAGGAAGAAAATTAGAATGATTAAAAAAACAAACTAGTAAAATTGCAACCTAAGCGCAAAAATGCATTGACGCGTCACTGTTTTTTTTTCTTTTTTTTTTTTTATCAAAGTAATCAGCCGTTACTTAAGACAACAAATGCAATGTTGGATTGGACGATTCGACGTTGAGGGAGGTAATCGTACGTGTAGTCGAATCCAAATAATACATCGGACTCATCGGATTAGGAAGACTCGACGGGGCCGCGGGTGGTCGGAAGGAAGGGAAAGTGGAAGTGGCTTTTGGAGCATCGACACCCCAGGGTTTCTCATCGAACTAACTTTCATTGTCGTTGACGCGCGCTTCGCGTTTCGAAGCTTCGCGGCGTCTTCGCACTGTGCCGGTGTTTCAGACGAGAAGCAGAGGCTCGAGGACAAGTTTCGTGGATAGGTTTCTATCGCTTCGGCAGGCACGAGCGTTATGACCCGGGCGTCTGGCCACAGGCAGGACCTGGGTGGACTCGAACGAGGAATCAAGGGAGACCAAGTTATAAAGGCGAATGTACTCGCCACGAGTCGTAGCCCCCTATCCTTCGAGCAACCGCGCCAGGCAAGTGGAAGTCTGCTCGGAGTTAGATTAAGCCGGTACGTCACCGGTTTCGATAAGCCCTACCTTTTATTAGTATCTTCGATGTATAGAGGGACAAGGGCTGCGACGAAATCGACGAAAAGAGGGGGGTAGAGGCTCTCCCGGGAAGTCAAAGGATTACTCCAAGAGTGAATCGTGCACCAGGCAAAACGTTGATCCAACCGAAGATGGGAATCTTCACGAACGCCTTGCGCGTATCACGGCGCAAAATAAAACACGCGGGAATGGGTACGCTTCGAGCAAACGCACCAACCAAACTGCTCGATAACTGTTCAATTAATTATTCAACGTTTCGTGAACAATTGCCGGAGCATCCAACTCGCAACACACGGATCCACCCTTCGTCGACGCGCGTATAATTCTCGTGATTAACTCGAGCTCTCCTTTGACGGTGGATATCGCGCGTAGTGATTGGTGGATTGTTACGGACACAGAGATTAAGAGAAACAGGCAGAGCCAAACGGCAAGATTTAGCGTCGGGACGAGACCTGCGGGCCTCAGCCCTCGCGGATACCTTCTCACCGCAACCCCCGGAAATAGCACCTCCTCCGATCCCAATTAATTCTGGTTTGTCGATTTCGATAGCCCATCGGGTAATCTTCGAACTGGCTCAACGAGAACGGACTCGAACGTGTTTGCGTTCGTCCCGCCTACCGACAAGATACGGCAAGATATATATTCTACTTCCAGATATCTCTGCGATCAAACGTTTGGTTACTTACGCTCGGGAAAAAGAAAAAAAAAAAAAAAAGAAACAAAAGTTCACGAGAATCGAGTTTGGTCGGGAGCAACACGTACTCCAGTCCCGGTAGCGCCGAGCACGTTTCGCACTGTTTGACTCGAGAGGTACGGGCTATGACGGGTCTGCTGGATCTCGAGGTATTTTTCCGATCGAAAGAGACTCTATAGATGAACGAAAACGGGGGAACGCGTTTACAAAGCGAAGAGATTCGGCGAGTCGAGTGAGGCGAAGCAAAGGGTATCAATTCTTTCGATAGGTACGAGTCTGCCGCGTAGCAGGCCGGGAGGGAGGGAGGGAAGGAGGAATATCTCTCCGCGCAGAGGTACGCGTGTATACGTATATCGGTTGACGTTCAGGAAACGAGTGCAACGAGGGCGTCCGGTTCACTGGGAAGCTATCGGATATCGAGCCCCGATGTTTTCGCTCTTAGCTCTCCTTCCCTCCTGGCGGGACCTCCTCCCACCAATCTCCGCTGTTGTGTTCCCGTCTACGAGAGAAGAGGACCCGGCCGTTTCTCACTCGTTACGGAACGGTGAGGAATTCCTTGATGTACGTGTTACTCCGCTCTCGCTCTACCACCTCTGATCTTTTTATCTCCTATCGGTCTCCGTGTGTCCATCCATCGTCTCGGGGCGGCGGATGTCGCGGACGCAACTCCGGATTACAGCTCGCTCCCGCTACTCGAATCGTGATAGGCTTCGTCGAAAATCCGATTATCGAGAAACGGCGCGCGGCACGGCCTCGAACCACGAGACCGGAAATGCACGCTGGAATTACTTGTTTATCGCAACGGCTATTTGTTTCGCAGACGACGATCCGTTACGCCACCCAACTATGGCAAATCTATAACTCACTCCGAGTCTTCATGCACCGATTAAACAATTTCCTCGTTAAGTGAACCCGAGAAAGTATCGAATTGAAAATATCGTCGGATGTGCTCCGAGGACGAGTTTCGATTCGGTCGTACCCGCCTTCGAACCGATTCAAGAGAATGAAAAAAAAAAAAAACAAAAAAATAACACGAGCGGTAAGGCGAAGGACCGTTCCAGGATTTAGAAACTCGCGAACGGCTGAACGTGATTTTCGTATTGTAATTGCTCGCTAGGGTTGAGGCAACTCGACCAGGAAACTTCGTTCTCCTCCGACGATGGACGAGTTTTCTTCTACTTGGCATTGACCAATCAGTAATCATGAAACGTGTGAATAATTGATCAATCTTTAACCCATTTGCAACCAAGCACGTATTATTCCGCGCTTGAATGCAGATGGGTTGATATATCCATTCGTGTCGTAACAATGTTATATCACGAGAGTGAAGATCCGATGAATGTCTTAAAAAATAGCTGATCCGTGTAGACGCGTCGGGACGCCCGAAGCCTCCGAATTAGGTCGTTCCCTACAACGGCTGGACGCTGATTATCGTCGTTTAACGAAACAATCGAATTTGCGTAAGACCGACGCTTTGTAATATTCAATTTAGATCGCGGGCCGCAATATTAATTGGCACCGTCGCAACAACAGGCGATAATCTATTCATAGAATAACAAATTGAAAAATGTTTCGTTTCTCTTTTTTCCACGGAGGTTCTTCGTGCGCTCGCGGCACTTTCCCCAATTTAGTTTCTCCCCTGGTGAGTCCCCGCAGATACCATTCCAGCAGGCATGCGTGTTATACGCGGTGGAATTACTTGCTCCGACGAACCATGAATCCCGAGCCCGTAATTACATTTGCGCCCGATATTCAATTAGAATTATCGGCGAGCTGTGTACAATCATGAGAGAGCTCCATGGAGAATTTAGTGTAAAATACAAAAATTCCTTTTATTTCGCTTCACCCTCGTATCCCTGTATTTGCGAGCTTTTTTTCCGGGAGACCGAACGGATGGCCAAAATTAGCGAAATTAAAGAATTGTTGGAGCGAACGATGAGCCTTCGTGGTTTGTTTGTTTTTAATTTACATTGTTTTTTTGCCAACGATCTTCGCCTCGCCGGTGCAATAAAAACAAAAAAGAAAACAAAAGATTTTGGACCAGTCGTTTGCTTCGTTAGATGGCAAAAGTACGCACTGGAAAAACGTCACTGAAGCCATGGAGGCAGAGAGAGAGAGAGAGAGAGAGAGACAGAGAGAGAGAGAGAGAGAGAGAGAGACAGAGAGAGAGTACGGCATCGCGCGATAAAATCTCGCTTCACTTTCTATCCGAGAGTCCCCCCGTGTACACGCTCCTTTTTTTCAACCCCCGAAAAAAAAAAAAAACGGCGAAAAGAAAAAAACAAGTGTGTCCGGCAATTGCTTCGCTTCAACCCCTTTCTTTTTGCAGCAACCTATCCCGCGTACTTTTCCCAAGGAAAAAAATAAACAAGACTCGGACCCCTGGGTGAAAGAGTTTTTGTCGATTTTTCGTTTTGTCTCGACGGTAGAAAGAATTTACACCGGGAGCAGAAAGTACACGTCCTCCACTTCTTCCTCCCTCTCTCGCCCCTTCCGCTCCTGAAGCACACTGCCGGAACCCCTAACAGACTTTCATCTGCAGTAACGTCACAGAGGGGTTGAGAGGGAGAGCGAGGGGTGGAGAAAGAGAGAGAGAGAGAGAGAATCGTGCGGAGTACGGTTACGAAAGTAACATTAAAAGCTCGCCCAGAAAAGCGACATTACTCTTCGTCATACGTAGGTACTGTGTATATATCATAGCTGAAATAAGTGCTCCTTTACGCTTCTCTGAGAAAAAACCTCATCGAAAAAGTGGAGTATCATTTGTACACGGTGAGATACAGATATTACGGTAATTTTGATTTCCGGTCCACGTTCGGAGGGACGTGGAGGCGGCAGAGGGCTGAATCATCATCTTCCTTTTAATAACTAATTATCGACGGAAAAAGGATTACCACGAAAAATGCATTTTCGACTCATACTTTCGATCCATTAGGTAGAACTATTGCGCAAGCAGCACGAACAGTATTTAATCTCTGCATTTATTTTTCGAGCATCGAGCTCCTAAAGGAGGCGTAAATGGGAGTCGTACGAGTCGTAAGGAGGAAACAGAGAGAAAGCCTTCGCGATACCCAACGTTCTTAGTTTCATTTCGTTCCTAGTTAAATACGAATTTTCACAAAGTTCCTTTTTCCGTTTGACGAGATTTTAGCGATTTCCCCGCGAGTTTCCTCGTCGCCCTGTCTCGTCCTTTTTTTTTTCCGTCCGAGGCGCGATAGCTCCGGGAATTCTTTCGCAGCCTCGCTCCATTCCTGTTTCACTTTCTCTCCACCTCTTCGGAATTTTTTTTTCACCGAATCTTCGATCAGGCAGACCCTCTTAGCGTTTCGATGCAATGGAACGCGCGGGTGAAGTCTTCGGTCCGGAGTAAAAGTTAAAGCCTCTCGCTATCGGTATCCCGTTTTATCGGTACGAATTTTTTTCTTTCATTTTCGACTAGTAGCAGCAGTCTTCCTTGCTTTATCTCCCTACGCGTACATCCTCTCTTCCTTCTCCAATCTCTTGGCGTTGCCCATGAAACAGCCTTTTCCAGTTTCCTCTAGAACCGAATTCCCCAACTCTCCGGAGGTGATATTGCCTCTCGTTTATTGGAAACCGAGATAGGGCGTCGATTCGAAGAGTCGCTCATTTTGCTTTCCACCTCGTTCGTTTTCTTTATTCTCGCTTTCCTATTTTTTTTTTTAGCGCTAATTGTAGAATGCCTCGGTCTTTGTCGTATATAGCGTATTGCCGAAACGGTAGGAGAGATGGAGAAAAAATGCTGTATCTCTCCATTGAAGGCTATCGGTATACGCTTTGCCATTCTTCGTAGCCTTCTCTTACTCCCTCTTCCATCCACGCATTTCCGCTCCTTTTACACCCTCTCGTATTTTTAGTAGCAGTCTCGCCCATTCCCGTACACACTCCGCACATCCGATGTTTCCACCTTTTCCAGTCTTTTTTACACGTGCAGGCGCATCGCGCGAATATACAGGGCTCTGGCTTTGCCATAGAGTTTACGATGTACAACCAACCGATGCCAGACCAGAGTTGGTCACTTCACTCGGGTTCAAAGAGAGCCCGCGTTCCCTCTTGTCGTATATTACCTTTGCTTGCTGAATTTTTTTATCATTCGAAAACAAAATTTCCCATTTTTCAGTTAAAAAGTCTCAAAGTTCCGCGACTATTTCCGCCGTATAGTCGGGTTTGTCCACATAGTAATTTTGTCCAAAATCGAAAATCCAGAATCGGGTACGGAAGTGAAGTTGTCGGAAGCGCAAACGGCCGACCGCTGATGCTCGCAGTTAGTGCGGCGTGCGATCAAACATCCGATCAAGCAACGAAAAAAACGTCAAGAACTAACGAAGCGCGATGGAAACAAATTTAATCCCCGCGATCGGGGAATGGGCTGGACAGAAATCTATTGACTAGCGTACACACGTGCAAAACCCATACTCACCGAACATAGCACAGAGCAGCAGCCTAAAGGCCAAGGCTGTACGGACAGTGAGTCCGTTTTATAGAATGATTTATTCAGGACGTGATAATTAATGGAAGAACATTATTCTCTCGGCGGGAATCAATAGAAGCACACTCGCAACGGCTAAAACGGGTCGGAGAGGGGTTGGAACGAACGACACGAACAGGCTACACCGAGGAGAGAGGAATACCTTAAATGAAGCTGAGCGTGGTGGTATTGCTCTCTCGGTAGGTGCTGTAAATGTTGCAGCGAATACTACCGGCTCTTTACAACTCGTAGCACTTCGTATATCTTTGAATCGACTTATCATATTATTATAGAGAGATTGGAAGAGAAAATTTCGTTCCACCGCAGACTTAGAATTTGCTGTTTTGCTCGAACATGACTCTATTGAAGGACACGATCGACTGTCCCGACAAGAAGCGAACGAAGGAAGAAGAAACGCCATAGACGAATCACGACGAAGGTTAGTAGATACGGCGAAGGATGAAGAAGGTTCGCGATGAAAGAGGAAAACGGAAAGAGATGGAGAGAGAGAGAGAGCATCCATGACGGACGAAAGCAGCAAACGCCTTTTCCCAACGGTACGGATAGTGTTGGAGTCAATGACCCTTGGCCCGTAGTCGCTCAGCTTTTTGGGTTTTGCCATTCGCATTCCTCCTTTCCTCCTTTCACCCGGCTCTCTTGCTCCATTTGGCCTCTTTTACCTAGGCCACCGGTTCTCCTCGTTCCATCCCTCTCGCCCGTAGGGCAACCACCCACGAAGCTACTCCTCCCTCGGCCCTCTGCCCTCAGTACCTTCGTACTGTCTCGGGTAATGGAGTAGAAGGATAATAATGCTCTGTTTTACAGCGACCGGGTAGGTATACAAGAAATACAACCGGTGCAAGCTACACGCATAGCCAAGGTACGAAGCTGAGAGACCTCGGCGTTTCTTCCTCTCCCAGTGGCAAACCTACGGTAGACCCAAACTCCAGCCAGCTTCCCTCAACCGCATACTACACTGACTTTCACCGACCTTCTGTGTATATATGAAAACATTGGACAAAATATATCCACCGGATCTTCAGCCTCGTAAGTTTGAAAGACGAGGTTGCTTCTCGCAGCTCCCGTGGAGAGACACACACAGAGAGAGAGAGAGAGAGAGAGAGAATCGCCTCATCCACGCGCGCTGTAAAAAGCGGTTGAGAGAAGGAAAGGCAGAAAGACCGCTGGATGGGTAGTTGGCAAATGGGCTATGCAAAGAAAGTAACGCAAGGATGGAAATGGGGTTTGTCTACGATTTATTTATTCGCTGGATGCCAGGGTCGCTCCTCTACGCGTGATAATTTCTCCAACGCTCGATCCGAATCACCAAGTTGAAAAGAGCAGCGTCAACGGGAATAAAAGTATCATCGGTGGCTGGACGTTTTCCCGCGTTGAGCCGGTGTGGGACGTTCGGTATTCGCGAATACATGGGAGGGTCGCGTAACATCGCGTTCTCGATTTCCAAGCGAACGGTCGACGCGAGCATTCTACGTACACGTATCATTTTCGCACGCGACTTCAAAAACGATAACCGAGCAACCACCACATCGGCTCCGGACACAGGCACGCCTTGAGCGGCCCTTGTTTCCGCTCTGTCGGGGCTATTCACGGGTATGCGTGTACGCGAACTCCGGGGACTCCTAGAGGGAGAAAACGCGGGAGACAGAGAGGCAACAATTTATTTTCCGATTAAAAAGTTCGTGTATCGCGGTCAGCGATCGTAATATCGGTTCGTGCTGGACTCCGCCAACTCTGGGCCGCTTTTGCAGAACGATGTTTCCTATAGTTATATCGCTAGGAAAATATCTCTATATACGTGTTCGGGTATGTGTTGTCCACTTGTGGGCACATAACTGGCGTGTTAGCGTGCCCTGGCTACAGGCTCGACCAACGTCGATGGAGTTTTTCTCTTTTTTTTTTTTTTTGATCGCCGCCCAACCTATTTCCACACTACAGCTGCTGGTCGAGTAGGCAAAAGCTCTCCTACCTGCGACGCGAATCGTCCAACCAGAAGTTATTTGTCCTTTTTTTTCTCTCAATGGCTCTCGCTCCGTTTCTTCTTCTCTTCTCTCCGCATCCAAAATCTTGCCTACGGTAGGAGCCGCCTCGTATGACATTTTTTTTTTTTTTTTGAGACTGCGAGATGCGGCCTCTCTGGACTCTCGGAAGTACTTAAAGTCGACGCTGGCGTATACAAATCTCTGGTTTCGTTGTACGAAAAACTTTGCGCTATCCTGCGACCACACGTGCGCCAAAATAATTACTCCCGAGGGTATCGAACCTCCGATCCGAAACCATCATCCTCAACATCCCGAAATTGCGATCGCTAATTTTATATCCTACAGGGAGTAGACGTCACGTACATATTTCAGGCTCTGTCCTGTAATCCCGGGCGGTTGCTTACACAGAGGTGCGGTTTCCAAAGCCCCAGGGAACTACACGAGTGCGGGATCAAGGCGCAAGTACAGCCAGATTAAAACCCGAAAGAAAAACCCTAAAAGAACCTCGCTTTTCGTATATTCGACACGCACGGGTTTTCTACTTTTTCTTCCGTTTCTTTCTTTTTCTTTACGAAGTGCAATTTCCCGTAAACGTCGCGGATGTTGCCGGTCCGTTTCCAGTACCACGTATAACTGCGAACTCTTTCTTCGGTCCGTGTTCGCTCTCTCTCTCTCTCTCCCTCTTCCCCCTCCCTCGCTTTCCCCCGCTCTCTCTTTCCCTCTCGTAGAAACGAACGAAAAGAACTCAGTCCGGGTTTCCTTGGACTCGCGGGGAGGTTGCAAGATGTTCGCTGCATCCCCTACGGTTTAGTATGGTGGCGCTATGAATATATCCCGGCTTATCCCGATACAGAGCGCAAAGTCCCGCAGCGACGCCGAACTTTATCTATAAAAGTCAACGACGACGGGAATAAAAGTATCGTGTTGTAACGACAACGCGACCCTAGAATGATACGACGTTGCGATATATGCTACGTGCGCTTTTATACGGCGAGTAAAAAAAGGAAAAAAAAGAGAACAGAAAAAAAGAAAAAAAAAAAAAAAACCGTTGGGACGCATGGGCGAAGCGAAATCGTGCGGTAGTACGTTTCGTGTCAAAGCGAAGATGATCGTATCGCGTTCTCTGAAAAATCGATACGGCTCTTATCCGACGATTTTCACGAGAATTGGAGATGCGATCGTGCGCATCCAGCGAACGCGTTTACCTTTTTTCAAGCATTTACATAGGTCCTTTTTTTAATTCCTAAAAATTATCTCGAGGATGAAATTTTCGAACGGCTCTCGCGGGCACTGTTTCTCGATCGTGTATCCGGAAGCGTTTTACTCGTATCCGCCGACCATCCGGTATCCTTTAGCCTATCATCAAAAGTGAGTACTCGAACCAAAAAGCTGGGAAACAGAGGCAAACGAAAACGGCGAAACGTCAGATGTTTCAGCCGTCTATCGAGCGAAAGGAAACGTATCGCGAGACAGAGAAATCTTTCTAGAGAGCGACCGACGTTCTGGGAGTTTTCATCGTTGGAATATATACATTCGAGAAGCATTTTATTCCGCGCAGCAGGTAGGTAGCCGAACCAAAGCAAAGGGATAGGAGAGCTTTGTAGGTGGCATAATACCCATGCTCCAAAATGCTTGTACACTTGGCTTCCAGCAGGGAAAAACAAAGAGAAGGGATTCCTCCCGTTACTCTCCGTAGGAACTTGAGTCGAAAGAGGCTTTCCTGCTTCAGCTGGAAATTACTTCGATGCTGGTTTCTCGGGAGCTGCAACGAACCCTGCGATTTCTATACAAGCTGTACGCGTACAGCGCTTTGCACGAGAGATACCGCGCAGTAAACTTGGCAAAGATTACCAACGTATGTTCGCGCCATTGCTCGATCTACTCGAAGCCCAATGAATGCGTTGTTTTTATAAAAAAAAAAAATTGGGGCCGCCAGGAAAAACAGGGTTGGACCGATATTTCGCAAATATTTCGGAACACCGAATGAATTTGGTGTTTCTCTGGAGGATGGGAGGAGTTTGATTGACCGAGGGCAATTAATGAAATCCAGAACCCTGGGGGATCGAAGAACGACGCGCCGAGGGGATGGAAGTGGCGATTGGTGAAGAGGATCGGAGGAGTATCGCGAAGGACGCCGGTAAACGAGGATCACTCATCGGAAGGGCTCACCGGGAAGATGAGCTCTCGTCAGGCGAGTGCGAGGATCGCCGGGGTTGGTGGACGCTCCCTGAGTCGAGGTGGAGGAAAAAGTGCCATCTGCCTAAAATAAACAAGGCTTACCGCATCGATCGCACGTAATCCCAAAGAAGTAGATCCTCGCGTTTCCTAACTCTACTCGCGTAGCTCCCTGTTCTATTCGTTCCGCCAATTCCACCAGGCGTGGAACCCTATCTCTCTCTCTCTCTCTCTCTCTCTGCCTCGAGCTCAACCGTAGCTTTGACGAATCGCACGAACCGGAGAAAAGCCCATTCTCCGTTCGTCCCCTTTCTTCCTCTCTCTCTCTCTCTCTCTCTGGCTCCGGCTCTCGCTCCGATGAGGCTTGAAATCCGACGACAGAGGGATGAAGAACGGGAAAGGGTTCGAGGGTGTAGGAGGGAGGGGTTTGGGGAGGAAAGCGGAGAGAGAACCGATGCTTCTGTAGCCAACGATGGAAACCTCCCATTCTTTGTGCTTGAGCTCCCATCCCACTTCGTATATCTATCCCGACGGTGCGCGCGGATGGATGGATTGTCACAACAAGCGAACGAAACGCTAGACTAAACACTCGAACGATCGTGACCGACGATCGAGAGGAGGGGTGGGCTTGAAAAAGGCCGCAAAAACAAGGCTTCCCAACAATCGCCCCGTGCTTGTACAGACAGCACATATTTTTCTACCCCTCGATATATATTCCCTTCGAACGTTTGCGTCGAAATATCAATTTTGGACGGATAAGTTTGACTCCGTTTGTTCGAGCCGCGTGCTATGTGTGCGGAGAGCAAACTAAATCGATCCGATCGATAGTCGAAACGACCTATCGATTTACCGATCCGAACGTTTTTCCTAAAAACGTACCAAAAATAATTTTCCCATCGTTAGACCTCGGAGGGACAAATCTTCTATCGCACATTTGGAGAGTTTTCAACGCGGGAGGATCGCCGGATTATTAAACGGAGACAACTGGTGGAGGAGGAAACCTCCGCGAGTGGGATTACGAGGCAAGTGGTGAGCGATTGCTCGGGCGAACTCGGGGCTTCGCGTCCCGCTTGGAAACGGTTAATGAGGAGCAGATTGGTTTTGGCCGATTGGGGAACTCCGAGAAGGGAAGGGAACGGCTCTGCGTGGGTGGGATGGAAAGTGCGAAACGAGGGGTGCGTCTCACACCCGGCCACGTGTCAAGAGGGTGCAAAAGGATCGTCGGGAATGAGAGGAGGAGGCTGGTCGTGCGCGAAAAACAGAACGAGTAATTAAGGAATCGGTTAATTTTAGGGTCATATTTTACGGTACTCGCCCTTTTCCCTTCCATCTCCCCCATCGTCCTTCCTCTCTCTTTCTCTCCGTTCTCAGCCCTCCCGTGGGCCGAAAAAAAAAAAAACACGAGTGAGACTGAGAGAGAGAGAGAGAGAAGGTGGCGAACCCACGAAGGGTGGGAATAACGAGAGAAAAAAAATGAGGCGTTAGATAGACTTTTAAATCTTCTCGCTCTCCTTCCACTTGCCGCTCTCGATGATTTATATCCCAAGGGGTAGATCGAACATGTGCTACATATTAAAATTTCTCATCGTTTCTCTCCTTCTCTCGGTCTCTTTTGAAGATCGCTGTGTTTCACTGCGAGAAACCTGATTAATGACCAGGACCGGTAATTTCAAATTTCCGGAGGTCGAGTGAGGTCCGACCGGGAACTCGCTCGGCTTGTCCTTTGAGCGCGACCAACGACGAGCCCCCATCGGAGTATTTCCGCAATAAAATTTAAACGCCGGCACGCTAGCTCCGAGGGCCGTCACCCTCCCTCGTCCATGGCGAAATTCACGCGTCCACCTGTCCCTGGTTGGGCTTGCAATGACCAAGCTCGGATCATGTCAAAAATTAATTTATGGGATCCGTGTAAACACGTCGACGAATTACTCCGGACGATATTTGCCGTAGAGTTTCACACGCCCGTGCTTTCACGAACACGCAAATTGAACCAGAACAAAAAATCATTCGGATCGGTGACATTCTCGAAATCGAGACAGCAGCGAGGCGAATCGAAGAAGGAACTTTTAAGAAACAAAAATGATCGTTTCGTCCAAAGAGCTCGAAGCACCGCAACGAACCATTAATGCGCAAACGAGTTCAGAATGAAACAAGTGCGACGAGAGGAAGTGAAAGGGGCTTCAAAAACATCCGAATATTCAACAAATTATGCCGCCCTGTCTTCCTAACGAGAACCAAAAAGCTCTCCTTTTAATTAACAACATCAACAGTCGAGTGGTAGAAAGTTTATTCAAATTTCAGCAGAGTACTTCAACACGAACTACCTAAGTTGTATTCTGCCACTTGAAAAGTATCAACATTCCTCTCGACGAAGTTGATAGTTGCTAGTGTGTCAGGAATGCGTAATGAAAACTGCCTCCTTCCATTCGGTCGTCGTAACATTTTTTTTTTTATCGTAAGGATTTTTCAAAAAATCACAGTCCCCTCCGAAGTACGTGGATTTCTTCAAAATAGCAGTAAACTCGAAAAGTGGCGCGTAGCCAAATTTACGTACGAAAATTGTGATTTTTGCTCGAGTCCGTGCCTTCCTTTTCAATTTTTATTTATCCTCTCTATTTTCTTTTCCCGTTGGTCTCCACTGCCTGGGGGACATCGCGTCTGTAGCTCGTTTCTCCAAAACCCGGAACAAGTTTTCTTGAGCGAGGAGAGTGAGACCGCGGGCGAGGTTGCTCGAATGAGCTTAATTATAATTTTCCACCGAGTTTAAGTTACTCTCGTTGGTGCGGGTGGCGGTCGGTGGAGGCAATGCTGGCACGGGGGGTTGAGGGTATGCCGGGCCGCGTATCCCTAGGGCTCTCTGTCGTTGCCCCGTCGAGCGCATTCGAAGCGAATCCCTCGTTCGTGTTGTCCTCGCGTCGAGGCTCTTACCCTTGTATCCCATCGAGTCGACGCGCCACCTAACCCCCAGCCATCCCTTTCAAATTTTCATCTCCGCGTGAATCCACTCGAAAAGCTACGAGTCAACGTATTTTCACTACCTACCGTATGGATTTATACTCGCTATCGCATCAACCCGCTTCCCCCTATATTTCCCCGCTTTTTCTTCTTTTTCTTCTTCTTCTTCTTCTTTTTTTTTTTATTATTTACGCCTCGCAGCCCGGAAGATGATCGCCGTTCCTGCCGCGCTTCAGCTTCCTCGCATTCGTTTCGATGCACGACTCATTTCTGTGACGCGTGCCATTCGCTGTCACGCTGGAGCAGGTCTCGAATCAATTTTGCCATTTTGAGTATTCTTATTAATCGTTCATCGACTGTTCGATTCGACGATTGTGTTTCAATAATGAAAACAATTGTATCATTATCGTTCACCGTATCTTTTTGACACTTTGCGCACGGCAAAAAAAAAAAACACACGCACACTTTTTTGTCGCTCGCGAATTTTGGGTTGTATCGGCTCTTCTTTACTTTGACTGCGATAGCATCGCGAATGAATGCAACGACGGGCGAAAACTTGGAAACGAGGGTTGCAAAAATTGAGCGGAAGATCGTTCAGCACCGAGAGGGTCCAAGAGAGAAAATTACGCGTTAAGAAAGTGGTGTTTCAAACAATTTTTTTTTCAAACGCTATATACGGTAGAAGGTACCGGAGGTGGAGCTCCGTAGTACGAGCTTGGGAGTCGAAAAAATATTACGCTTTCACGAGGCATGTCTGAAAGAAGTTTTTTTCAAACGGCACATCGAGTTAGAGCAACCGGGAAGTAAAAGAAGCGAGAGGAGAGAGTACACGAGCCAGGACTAGTGGTGTGAGTTTTATTAGCGCCGACGGCTAGCAGTTAGTCGACAATTTAAACAATTTTTAACTTCGAAGGTAAGCCGCCGTCGGCGGGATCCTAATTCGCCTATACAGAAAACCTCCGGGAAAGGTTCAACTCCGTAATACAGGAGGGATGCTAGGATAGAGTTTCGCGACCACAGCGGTGTCTCCCCTGGGGGGTCGTCGCCTGCTAGTCCATTGGCCATCTCAGCAGTTCTCTTAGGAAAACTCCCGTCGAAAGAGGACGCGAGACCTCCCTTATTCTCATTATCCACCTAACTTTGAAATATCGTATTATGAGAATAGTTAAAGTTTCGAATCGATACGGGCGAACCTTTTTTGCGTCTTGCCATGAGACCTTCCCTACCTTTCGTTTGTCGGAAAAAAAAGACGTTCGGAATCGGCGAGTCGTTCGCGACACGTGTATCGCGCGAACAACGGGGCATTGTAAAACGAAAGGAGAAACTGGTACAAAGAACGCGGATAAACGCTGTGTCTCCTGCTTCAGCGATGGAAAAGGGTAGGTACGTCGATAGCCTGTTGCCTCAAGGAATACGCGTAATCGAGATTTCAACTTTATCCGTATACCCGTACTGGAAGGTGCGTTTGTCTTCGTACGTGGGGCACGCGGGTTACGCGCATACACGGTTAGATACCATTTTTCGGCTCTACCTCTTTCTTTCCTCGGAGACAAACCAACCAGCCGCAGTCAAAACCAGTACCGTGTAATATGCAAATAGCTGCTGCTATGATCCCATATATCGTTTTCCATGTACAGCCAGCCTACCGCGGAAGATACTCGCTCTCGAGATATCACTGCGAGGGACATAAAGCACCGAGGCAAAGGGAAATACCGCAGGGAACGTTGAAAGGCGACCAGCGAGCTCGAGTCTCCACTCTTGGTGGATACATACTTGCTTGATCGGACATTCCCGTGTCGCGAGCATCGACCCGTTTAGTGCATACCTGGGACTTCTTTTTTTTTCATCATCATCCGCGCGACCTTCCCATTTTCTTTTTTACTGGCGAGCACTGATCGGTTGTGGTTCATTATTGGACCCCCCGTTGCGTTGGAAATAAAGCTTCCAACAGCTATAAACGAAGTGTCGGATCGAACCAACCATAGGGTTTAATTAGATATTTATATTTACCAAATGGAAACAGGAAGCAAGCGATCCGTTCGCCACTAAAGACCAATATGAACAGTCAAAATCCAGAGTAGTTTGAATCCAGAAAAAATGTTCTTCGTTCCCTGCTGCGGAAGAGCAACTTCGTAGCGGAATGTGCAAAAAAATGCGGAGTGAAATAACGGTGACGCGATAATTTTTATTTTTTGCTACCCAAAGGTACGAAACACGCGTATTCTACGGATAAAAAGCAAAAGCGTGTAAAGCTGTGTTCACGCGTGTATGAAGTACGTATGACCAATAGAGTCGCCAAATGAAACTGACGCGACCACGATCCTGTAATTAAAATAGTTTACAGGCATGCAGAACTCGTAGCTTTCACTTGACTCGTCCACATTTTTTCTCCTCTCTTCCTTTTTTTTTTTACTTTCCAAGCTGTAGAACGATACATCGAGGCTGGACTGTCACTGAAACCTTTGGGAATTCCGACGTCCAGTCTAGAATTTTTATCAAAAGCTTTAGGAACTCTGACATATGTAGTTTCTCATCAGACGTTCAGCTTCGGCAGGGGTCATATTTTATAATCCAAACCTGCCTTCATTGGCATTTTCCGTTTGATACACGCAAAGAAGTTGGATGTTACGCGTGATCCCTTTGGTAGTTCCGGTTACGGTAACCGCTGAACGAATCATATCAGTGAAACAAAAGCGTTCGTTGCGGCACGATCGTTCGCAAGTGTAGAGAGGAGCGGTGAAGGGGAGCGGGAACGATGGATACCTCGAGAGAAGACTGGAATTCTACAAAGAGTATATGAAAAAGAACGTTGAACTCCTCCAGTCTCTCGTTCCTCGATGTCGAGGTGGAGAGTGCAACAGCACCGGCAGACTCTCGATCTCACTTCGTCTCCCTCCTGCTTCCTTTCTGCTAGCGTGAGCATATTGTAATGCGTCGAAAAGTTGGTGAATAAATCGAAGAAGCGTTGAGAGTAAAATTAGATAACAACTCCCGTTGGGTGGGTCGCTCCAAGAGAGGTTGGTTGAGCGATCTCGCTTTTGCCCTTTCATTCTTCAAGTATTGTACGTGTGTGCGGGTGTGTATATATATATATGTATATACGTCTACGCGTGCTCGGATGCAAAGAGGGCAAAGCGACGCGCGTCTCGGGCTAAGAGATAGCAGAGGTGGAATGGAAAGGGCCATGAAGAAGAGGTGAAGAGGGAGAGAGCACTTTTTGAACTTTTAAGGACCACCCGCTTATTCGACGTTCCTCTCTTTCGCCACCCTCTTTTCATGGCAATTCAACCGGTTGGTTTTCGCCTTGCCCAGCGCCCCATTACCGATGGTGTCTCCGGACTTCTTTTTCTTCGTCACAGGGGAGGTCGAGAGAGAACGTGAAAATTTGCTCCCATTTAAATGTAGATACCGTAATAAAGCAATCACCCAAGATCGCACCTCCATATTTCGGAGAAGAAAAAGTACGAGAGAAAACATCTGGTGAAAAAATGACCAGAACCAGAATCAACATCGTCGAACAGCCACAGGAATCTTACATCGAATTATCAACGATTGCGGACGAAGCGATCGAAACGTCGAAGACTCTGAAAAGAAACGGTACATCCGAGTTCTAAAAGAATTATCGCCCCGAAGTACCGACGGCTGGAATAATCAAACTGGCGTATCCTGACTGCGTCTGTTCGATCGAACGTAGGATCGGGGATGACGAACCTTGCGAGGAAGCCGAGCCGCGGAGGCCTTGTCATTATACGGAGATTGAAGGCACGGTAATACCGTACCCGATGCCGTGAAAAAGCATTCACGGGTCCGCCAGACTTCAGCATCGAGCTTAACGAACCGAGTCTCAGGTTCTTCGATCGAAGATGGCCCTGGAAATCGGAAAGGGCGGGACACGGGAATGGCGCTGAAATTGAGAGGCGGAGGGAATTCATGATTCTTCTTACGAAATGAGCAATGATTAGGGAAGCGCGACAAAGATGCCGTTCGCGCAAAGACGCCGGGCGTAGATCGGTGAAAAAGGGAAAGAGACGAGCGAACGGAGTTCCAGGGATCAAACGACCTATTAGAGCCGCGTTACGGCTTCCAGCCTTTCGAACCCTCGAGGTTCTGGTCGTCGCTCCGCTACGCTGTCCGCTTCCTTCTACTATTCTTAAAGAACGGGCACTGCGCCCTCCTCGTCACGCAACAAAGGCGAGAGTACGGTCCGCCTGTTATGTTTCACTACTACTGCGAGAAAGATCCTCGATACTCCTCCACCCTGTGACAAAGGCCTCTCGAGTTTCCACTTCCTTTTATTTCTTCCTGCCAATCGTAAATTCCAAATTCCGAGCTCCTCGCCTTTATTGCGTACAATGATCATCACCCGATGCCGTATCCTTCACTTAGCGGAATTAAATGAGGAACGTGCCGCGACGTAACGACGCAACGAGAGTGTAAAAACGATTACTCGACCGATCGAGAGAGGAGTGGATTTCCCTTCGGGAAATGGACGGCTCGTTACACCAGGACCGAGTTGAAGCATTCGTTGTTCGATGACGAATCCAGAGCGAATTAATAGCGCGAGCCGAAAAAATTTACCTCGGATACCTTACAATTCCCATATACACTTTTTCGCTCGTAACTTTGTTAGAGATGAGAAAATAAATGCGGGTTCGTATCGGAGCTGAGAAAGCGTAATAAAAGAGGAAATATGCAGAACGAAGGTCTCCCCAGCGAATATAGTAACTGTTACCCCTGACCCACCGCGCGGCACGATAAAACCAGCACCGAATCTAAACACATTTAAGCCAGTAGGGGAGAAATATCGCCAAGTTTGGGAATGCATAGGCCGCGAATGGTGGCGCTAGAGTACGACAGCGGAACGAGACCTTAAAGGCCAAGGAAAGGAGTGAGAAAAGATACTGTGTATGCATAATGTATGTATATGTATGTATATAAGGGTAAGTTTCACTCCAACAGCCTGCTGGAAGCCACTGCTGTTGGCGGGGCTCGCTCTGGGAGCCGTACACCCTGCTTTTTCATATACTCACCGGGAGGTTATGAACATAGCCAAAGAGTATGAATAAAGTGGCCAACTTTTTGCGTACGTAAATCATCGGGTAATGTTCGCGCCGGCTTAAAAATACATATGCATAGATATACCGTGTCAGATAAAACGTATATGCGTCCCATAATATATACTTGTACTCACGTATATATCTACAATTTTCCCTCTATCGTTGCCTCTCGGTTGGTTTCCTCTCCTCGCCGTCTCGTCGTACTCTCTTTCTTTCCCTCTCTCGCTTTATACTTGGGACTTTCCCTTTCATGTCAAATGCATCTTTCAAAGACCAAAAAAAAAAAACAAGTTAAAGTGGAGGAACGTTCGTGGCACGGGAAAAATTATTCTCGTCGGAACAACGAAGGATTTATCGGGTAATGATCACTTTGTAGACTTTATACAGCTTCCACGGCGTGACGCGGTGTTACGTTTATTTACCCAACGTTTTCAAAATTACCCAATTTTTCTTCCGGATGATTTTTATTTTACTCGAACCTACCGAGGTCACGTATATCCAAGAAACAGAATGCAGGAAAAATGCGGAACCCTGTGTATTCTCGTTTTTAAGAGCCGCAACCCTGTCTCATTTAACATCCTACCGCGTGAGGACGATTTTTTTCCAATCTGCCAATTTGTCAAATTGCTCACTTTCTCGTGGAAGCTCTTCGGCAAGATTGAATGGAAGTTACGAATGAGCAGCAGCGTAAGATGGTGGGGCAAGGCGGTTACATCTCGGAGTATGTACTTCGCTAAATTAATCAGAACGCTCGGTGTTCGTGAGATCGGTGCTTCGCGCGTTCATGGTGCCGAGTGTACGTTGGTGGCGTTTCTACCTCGACACCCAAAAACCTTTGGTTCAATGAATTTCTTTGCCCACCCTACAGCAAGGTTTGCCCCTTCACCGAGTATTCCTCGTTTTCCAATGAGGCAAGTGGGCGGGGAGTGGAAACGAGCGCTCGGAAAGAAAAACGCCGCAGACGCTCGCGGAAATACTTTTTTTTTTTTTCTGAGGCCTAATCAAGGAGAGTAAATTCGACGTGACGAGGGAACGAGGGTGATAAGCGGAGGCTGTAGGATACAGACCGAAAGTGGTTTTTCACGGCTCCCTGTTCACCTTGCTGTCTATTTATCGCTTTTCCCTCGTGTTTATTTTGCGAACGTTATTCGAGTGCGGAGAATCGATAAGCTGACTGGAAAAACGTCTAAATTAACGAAAATACCCTAGGAAGGAGAATATTTATGTTTTTTGGGTTGTCTATAACCGGATACGTGTGTAAACGTCGAGGGTTAACTCCAAAGTGGACATACCGTTGGGATACGCAGACACGGAAAAAGAGGGTAGTTAGCCAATCGCGCAGAAGAGACGCACGGGAGGAATGCCAATGAGGGCTAAGGCTACCCACCTCGTTTAACAATTTTCTCCCGGATCCTGAGCTTCGATCGCTGTTGTACGTTCTTGTCAAAGTGGAGGTGGGTCTACCATGTATTTATTGGAGTATCAATCGAGCGACGAGGAACGATCGAGACTCCGATGGAAAATAGTTTGTTTGCGGAAACTGCTGATTGAAAATACACGTTCCGCCTTTTACGATTCCAGAGAGACAATCAGGAAATCCGAGGAAACCCTGGATTTCATTATTTTTCGTTGTAATTTATCATACCCGTATCGTTATCGAACGTTCGTTCGAAAATGAACGAAAAAATAAAGTAATCGCTTAGTTATGCATAAACGTAAACGTGTACCCGTACAGTTGAATAAAAAACGCCGTTTTTCGAATTCAATGAACAAATCGCACGTCACAGATGTTCGGAGCCCTCGTCGAGGATCTTGTCGGCTTCTTTTGTAAGAACGAGAATACTAGAAGCACGAAAATCGAGCACTCATCTCTGGGAAACTGAATTTTCCATCTTCGTAAATATCGCAGTGGCACAGACCCTTTCGAGGATGGAGTCCGGCGAGTCGGACGTTTCGAATACGTAGCTCCCGATAGGTTCGCGATCCTATACTCCGAACGATAAAGTTGTCCGTTCCGGAGCCAACGAAATCGCACGATCGTAGTATGGAAATTGTTCTTGCCTCGGGGCTAAACGAGAAACGTCTCGAGCAATGTAAAAACGAGGTATAAAGTGGACGAGTCCCCGACCGTGGTTTTCCATGAGGCACCGTGGACGGGGACGGAGACTCCTGGTAGCCCGGGAGGTGCACCGTAGAAGAAACGGAAACGCTCTCGTTCACAATTGCGTACAGAGACTCGGCGCCGTTCGTGTGTTGCAGCGGCGCGTCGAATTCAAGATAGCGAGCCAAATACCGTGGCAGGCACAAGCGAGAATCGAATTTCCCGGGATCCCTCTCGGGAGCGTTCACTTTCGGCGGAGGTAAAACTTCGGGAGGAGCTACCGGACCATCGGGAACTTGGAGATGTCCAAGGATGGAGGAAATAAAGGAAAGATCCTGGCGCTCGAATCTAATTCGAGCCGGGAAGAGCCAAAGACGAGGAGAGACAAAGAACGAGAAGGATAGTGGATTCGGGGACACGCTGGTGAAGGTCCATGGAATTTCATCGTGTACAGGGCCAGTGTGGAAATTTCTACTGGATTTTGAGTGGCTCCTCGTGCATTCCGGTTGCCTTATACCAGATATTGCATTATTGATCAGACGTGAAACACGAGTAGCAACGTTTACGAGCGGAAAATCCGAGAGATACTGGAAAGAGAGAGCGAGATCGAGAGAGGGATTGGAATGCGAATCCCTGGTGTATTGCGGGTGCCATTCCCTCAGAATACATCTCCGTCGTTCCCTTTGCGTATCTTCATTCGAGCACTTCTGATACACGTGTGAGATGTACGGATCCGCTACGTAATTATCTTTGGAGAATTTCGCAATAAACCTGTGAAATTCTCCGAGGATTCGTAAAGCACCTTCAATCCGGGGGCTTGTGGCGTTTAACAACGTCCGAATTAAAGCTTCCTCGTTTATTAACAAAGCCCGACAGATAGGCGAGAATTACTTATTCCTTTTTCCATCCGGGACTTCCGGCGTAATCTCTAGCAGCGATCTGCATTTCCGGCAAAATCTTGATGATCCGAAGAACTCGATTTTGTACGAAGACTAATCGTTCGATGATCGAGTAACAAAGACGACGTTTCAACAAAGTGCAACGATTGTCTGGAACGAATTTCGAAATACTGGTGAAGTTAAATACGAAGGGACCAGGCGCGATGCTTACACAATTCCGGTAAAATCAAGAGAAGTTACGAAACTTGGAGGAATTTGTCGGAGCGCAAAGATTCTCTTAGTTAGGTGGAGAAACGCCAAGAAACCACGAACCAACTAAAAATAGCTGGAGGGTTAAAGGTCGAGCATACGCGTGTCCCGCGTCATTTTAAAAGTTGGGGCACAATGGGTTTCGCGACAGTCGACCGCGCGGCAGGCCGGAACTCGGCAGCCATCTTGGAAACCGGAAGTGCATTCTAAATATCTCGGAAAATTTGTATATGATTTTCTCTCCGTCTCCCGCGGATGCTCCCGCGAATTCACCGCTGCTCCCTTATTTCACCGCTGTATTCTCCCGACTGTACACGAGCCCACTGTGCAAACAAAATATCTGTCTCTTCCGAGCTACCGCTTTTGACTCCCCGGAAGATATTTCGCTATTTTTCTGATGTCATCAACGTTCTCGTTTCAATGGAGACTTTACGTTGCTCCGCATCCCTCTTTACTTTCCGTTTGTCTCTGACTCGCTCTCGTTATCCCTTCATCCCCTGAAATAAAATGTTCGACAACACCCTTTAGGTACGTTCATAACGAACGCGCCACGCGCTCCTCTCTATTGTGTCTCTGAAAGACCTCAAACTCGTCTGGCACTGCTCACGGAGGGGGAACTTTACGGATCATCGTCATTTTCCTAAACGTATTCGTCGACTGCGTAGTCGACGCGTACGTCATAAAATCGTAATATTTCAGCGTCTTGGCAATCGGTATAATCTTTTTGAGATTTTAAACAAAAGTACTGGGCATACGTTACCCGTCCTCTGACCTTTGAAACGCGAGAATGAAGCGACTTCGCCTACAGAACAAAGCCTCCCACTGGGCTGCTTTTATTCGGCGACGAGAAGAGAGCAATTCCAAAGAGACGGCAGGAAAATGCCGGGCGTCTAGATGTATCGCGGACAATCCAAAGCCCACCATGATTGGATACTATATTTTGTATAGACGAGACGTCGGAGGGAGATCAAAGTTCAAGTGAAATTTTCGAGCACCGGGCAGACGCGACTCTTTTTGGGAATGTCGAAAATCAAGACTCTCGTTCCAGAAGGATCCGTATCCGCTTTCACGAAAGTGTCTTTAATCTCCGCCCTGAAACGAAACTGAGAAGAAACGCGTGTCTCTTGGAGCGTGAAGCATAAAGTTGCGTGTCGCTTACTCGCGTAAGAAGTTCCACTACGCCTCCTCCACAGTTTTCTTCTTTCTTCGCAATCCTGTTTCCTCTTTGTACACCTCGACCATACTCCCCATCTGGATTATTTTTTTATTTTTTGGAAAGCCACTCGCGCAGGCTTCGGGTATGGAAAAAATGTCGACGAGAGGAATGCAGCCTCCCAGTCGTGTCTTATTTATTTATTGAACGGGAGACGATGATGAAGGACGAGGCGCGCAAGAACAAAAATGTAGCGGGAGCATCGTTCTCCTCGCGGCCTCGCGGCATAACTTTGCTAAATTGTATTATCACCCGCTATTTCCATAACTTGCTACTTTACCCGGGCAACAGACGTTGCCTCGATATCGCGCACGGGAAGAAGCTTTGAAGCGTCTTCTGGTGTGCATTTTCGTAGTGGCGCGTTTATGGACAGCTCGCATACTTCGATATCGATGATTGAATTATCATCTATGGGTTGCACCGGGAGCTCTGGGATTTGATCCATTGGGACGACACTCATCCGAGAAGACTTCGATACTTCTCAAGCGAACGGAATAAATTAGTGTGTCTAAGGATAATCGTGTCAAATAGAGTACTTGATACGAGACGTGTCGAACTTCAACTTTTCCAGAGTGGCCTTGAACGTGATAGCGTATCCAACGTCTGTTAAGGGAACGACGAACACGTTGGAAACTTTTGACGCGGCGCCTCGTTACGTCGGTAATGACAATTGTGGGATTTTGCGCTGCGAGTAACTACCGAAGGATGGCGCGCCCCGCGCGTCAATTCGGCCGCGAACTCTCGACTTTTCGGGCGAAGAATCGTGCCAGGACAATTGCCGAGCGCTGAGCGTGCCCGCGTCTGTCTTTATGTACGTGTCGA
>JAPYZI010001184.1:0-37943 GCA_030523105.1 Ophioninae sp. A BG-2022a | reverse complement strand
TAAGTTAGGCAAAAACCTTTTCCAAACCCTCCAAATGAAAGTCCATTGCACCTGAGGCGCTCGCTCTACGACCTTTTGAAATATCGTGATTTTTTAGATTTCGGGAAAACGGGCCTGGGAGGTCGAAAAAAATTTTTTTCCGTTTTCGAACTTTTAAAAGGGTCTGTTTCATCGAAAATTTTCCGCTGATTACGAAAATGCCAGAATTTTTGCCGAAAGTAAAAAATTAGACTGGTCAAATGCAAAAAAAAGTATCTCAAATATTTTTTTGACCATTTTCCCTAGAAATAGAGAGTTCAAGGCGAATTAAATGGGCGGATTTGTCTTCAAGGTATAAAAATACATCGAGCATGGACTAGCACAAGCACGCGTGCGTATCATTCACCTCTCCAAGCCCGTTCAAGGGGCGCGCTTGCTTGGCTGCCTTTACAAATGAATAATAATTAAGGGGTTGACCCGTCAAGCATACATGCTTGTATCAATCCATTCGGAACTCCACCCCCACCCCTCCATTTCATGGATGACGTTTCGTCGTAGGACACTCTGTATAGTATTTTCAAAAAAAAAAAATATATATATATAGTATTTTATAAATCTGTGATCGTGATTGCTGCGAATAATCCCTAAGTACAGCGCAGCAAACTCAATTTTGTTTGCATTCACAGGTTTACACTGACCTTCTTAAAACACTCTGTTCAATAATAGTCAACGAAAGATAAAAGCATTTTTTAAACAAAAAAACAAAAAAAAAATTATTAAAACATATTAAATCGAATACGAAAGACTCGGAATATGGGGTGGCTCAGGGAGCGGGTTTCGCGGCAACAATTGTCGATGAAACCCCAACCGCCAGAGTCTATTGATAAAGTAAAAAAAAAAAAAAAGCACTGCGTCACGAATCATGAATGAAACGATTGTCGACATTTTTTCACGTCATCGAGTATGTCTGGACACTTCTTTCACGTGTGCAACGTCGCGACATCGTGCGATTAAAATTTCTTCTCTTTTTTTTCTCATCCTCAACTTTCCTATCGCTCGATTTAACTTTTTCCATTTTTTTATAAACAAATTTCTTCCACGAACCCACGAAATGTGACGAATTGAGGAAATCTTCTCTCTTTTTTTTTAATAATTCTTTCAGGATAGCTCTAATCGGAAGTTTGGTGAAGTTGCAACGAAAAACCTGATGCCTTTCGATCTCAGAATGACGAAATATGTTTATAGAGGAATTGATTTATCCAAATGGATAAATGGATAAACGATCCAAATATTATATATATTCAGATTATTAGTATTTCATTATTACTATTTTTATTCACTTCTACATTTTTTCTTTCGTATTAATTTTATCGAAGAATTAATTGATACCGTTAAAATTCATAGAAAAGAAAAAATGTGGAAATTGGAAATAAATATTAATAATGAAATAATAATAACAACAGCAATAATAATAATAATTATTATTATTAGTATTATAATAATAATAATACTTAATATAATAATAATAATAATAATAATAATAATACTAATAAAAATAAACATAATTATTATTAGAAAATAAAAATATAATAAGATAAAATAGGGAGATAGAGAAAGAGATAAAATAGGAATGTACGTATACGAATAACAAAGGTGGCGGGTTGATGTACTTGTTGCACAGCCGTTTCAAGCTGCAAAGGACTATCGCCGAGCTGAGCTGTTTCCGCTAGCCCCACGACGATCGCGCAAGTAGAAAAGCGTTGGATCAGACACGCCATAACCCTCTCTCTCATTCTAGTTTTTTTTTTTCTAAAACTCGAGTTTCGCACACCAGTCCAAATTTTCAGTAAGGTATATTTGCCTGCGACCGTAAAAAAGGCAGAAAAAGAGAGAAAAGAAAAAGTGGAAGAGTAAAAGAATGGGGCGCGTTGCCATCTCGCGTTTCACCGAGAATGGGTTGGTGAACCGCCTCGTGGATAGTTTTATATGGGGTCTTTGTTCGTCCCGCTCGAGAACAATCAGAAGCGAAACGCTTTTCTTGGAGCCATCCACGAAACGATGATTCTCCTTTTTCTCATTCAACAGAAGCAAAAAAAAAAAAAAAAAAGAAAAGAAAAAAAATAACGACTGGGAGCGAGGTAACGTTGAGGGGTTTCGGAGCCAATTGAAAATGCTTGTAGAGAGGTCCATTTAAAAATTCAACCCCCCCGTTACACCCCTTTCGAATCACGTTCAAAGCTTTTTTAAAGCTTCTTAAAAAAGTCTTACTTTTTCAACATTTTCCATTTCTATTTAATTATTTTAAACGTTTTTTTCAATTCCTATTAATTCCGATTACCAGCTATCCTAATTATCTCAATAACGTAACCACAACGTACCCGCGAGTTTCACCAAACGAAAACCCTGATATTCATCCCTCCATATTTATCCGTAACACCAAACAAACTCAAATTCGTTGATTTCCCGATAAATTATCAATTACCAATTAAAATTATCACCGAATTCTCGTGCACGAACGAAATATACAAAAATTATTTGTTTTGTCTTGTTAAAGTTGTTAAATGCTATTTCCCAAGCGATAACCTATATATCTAACCCAAACAAACAAAAAAATATATTTTCGGGCTTGGAATTTCAATGGGCTCCGTTGCGTACTGTTTCACAGTGTCTCGTGTACGATTTGTGCACGAGGAGGACTAGGTAGTACGTAAATTGTCGAAGAGGAACGAGTGTAAACACGGCGATCGATATTGAGGTTATAACACGAACGTTTTGCCCATGTACGTGTATAAATATGCATAAACACACACATATATATATATATATATATATATATATATATATGTGTATATACGCAAATATACGCACATATACATATATATATATGGATTAATATGTATATAAGCGTATATACTCGTATTTTTGTGTACGCGTACACATTAGAGAGTACACGGAGGATCGTGGAAATCCGCGCGGACAGGATGCACTCAGCGAGAGCGAGGGAACCTGCATCATCGAGTACACATAATATATAATGCAGTACGCGTACGTATATATGCATACGAGGGGGTGTACGGCTCACTCCCTGTCATTTGGCCTGTCTGTCTGTTGAGTTACGTCCATTTCCACTGGCCATGCATACACCACTAGCCAAAGACAAACACGAATATCTCGTGGAATTTCTGTTACGTCGGATTATCACAAAGGCACTATCAACGCCGTTTTCCATATCCCGGAGAACGGGAGATTAGAATATTGGAATCAATCGAACGAAACGAACATTCTTGAAAAAAGGTCCTCGAGATGCCTGATGTTTTTTTGTTCTTTTTTTTTTTTTTTGGTTAGGAATTTTCTTTTTTTTTATTTTATTTTTAATTTTTTAATTTTATAGATCTGTTTTTATTGCGTGTGATCAGGGGTGTCAATGAAAAATCAAGTGGTTTGCTTTGAACGAGTATAATAATAAGAAAAAATAATGCGAAATAAAAGAGTAATATAATAATAATAAACATAATTAAAAAATGAAGTAATAATTGAATATAATAATAAATAATACTCGATGAAATAAAAAATAGTCATAAAAATTCGAAAAATAAAAAGCGCGGAAATGTTTAAAAATTGACTGGAAAATTGATAACCGAAATTGCATCGAAAATCGCGCGGTTGAATTTCCAGCGTGTGCAGTGGAATGTATTTTCAAACGAATGTGTACGGGATGCGGTATCGCGCACGGATCACTGATTTTGGTTCGTGATCAGAACGGTGAACGTTTCAATCGGTTTGCACGAGTAAAAAAAAAATGAAAGTTCGTACATAAAGCTCGGGAGAAATTTCTTTGGGACTTTCACCAAGTTTAGTCAAACTCGGACAAACATAGCCATTGGAAGGTAAACAAGTATTCGCTGGTGCGGAACTCCACATATTTTTACGGACGCACTGGATAGTTGACATTCGCCTGACGGAATTCCGAGCATCAGCTTCGCCGGTGAATTTTTTAAACGCTCAGCACGAGACAAAAATCAAAATTTTTCTTGCTGCCGTTCAGAAAACGCGATTGGTTACACGTGTCAGCTGTAGCTGGTAAAGTAATTAAAAAAAAGACAGTACTTAAAAAGAAAAATAAAAACAAAAAAGTACTCTACAAAAATAAGGAAAGAAAAGTCCTTTTTTACAAATAAAAATTGAATATTATTAAAAAAGGAAATCTAACAGGTCGTTTTACAATATAAAAAAGAAAACGTACTTTAAAAAAATTCAAATGAACATTTCTTTCTACATTATTAAGAAAGATGTATTTAAAATTTTTTAAAAACCGTCCTTTTCTACGTAAAAAGTAAATTTAAAAAAATCTATATATTTCTTTTTAAATATACTTTTTCATATCCTTAAATAAAAAAATTAATTTTGAAAAAGTACTTTTTTAAAGACCTCGAAGAAAATAAGTTTGGTCATAAAAGAAAGTATTTTTACTAAAAAAAAAAACAAAAAGTATTTTCTACATAAACACCCGATGACGCGCGTTGACGTGAAACCGTTTAGTGAACCTTACCGTCTGCCCAAATCCTGAGTATTTCACTTATTTCCAGTATGCGTTTTATTAACGAACGACAGACGTCGAAAACGGAACGAAAACGCCGCGGGATAATGGAAAGCGCAAAGCAGGGGTAGGAAAATGGTATTTTAGGTGTCCCTTATCCCGTTGTCATTCGTAATCCTACTTCGCCAGGTACTTAACGAAGAACAATCACCGTAAGTCTAATATTAAGTACTCAGTACTCGTACGAAAGGAATTTTGGAGGGGAGGATTTCCAACCGCCCCCTCCACCTCCCAAAAACCCTTTTAAGGTGACAGGTTTTCAAACTTGCGAGATTCGTCAAAGTATTTTCCTCCTCTTTGGGCTAATTCAATCGGACAGGCGGAACAAGTCAATTCTAACAACTTCCTGGCCTCGAAACAAAAATTACGTCAATTTTTATTCAGGATATACAGGCTGGTACAAAATTACACGTGTTCACCCTTATTCGAGTGGAAAGTTCGGAAAACACTTTTCGAACGATATAGCGCCCTCTAAGATCCGCTGGATGACACATTATCAACTCTCTACGTTTGAACAAACGTTATTACACGCGTATGTATACTTGACTGTAAATGTGGTGACGCAAGAGAGAACAAAGTTTAACGTAACTGGAGAATCGTCGTTAGGTCACAGTAAACTGGAAACCGGGACAAGTAGGACGGAACTCTCTTGGTGCCTTTGGTACCTTTAGGGTCACTAGTTATCTTCTAGATTTTTTTTAAAACTCATTGCATTCTCTCGTGTGTAAATTTTATGCAAAATATGAATTATATGAAACACTGTGAAGCCTAGGGATTTTTTTAGGGGAAAAAGAATTTTTTTATTTATTTTTTTCGTGTTTTTAGAGTAAAAATGAAGAATTTTCCTTTCCCCGAGAAATTATTTTTCCAAACGTTTGGAAAAAAGGAGATTTTGGAAAAAGAAAGAAAATTGTTATTTAAAAATCGTTTTATTACGAAAGAATTTTTTTTTCTTCGTAACAAGACGATTCAAAAATACCCAAATTTTCGTAAGCAAAGATACTGAATGTTTTTTAAGAAAAAAATAAATAATAAAAATTGAGATATGGAGCAAAAAATATAATCATTATTATTACATATCATTATTTTAATAAGATAATAATCTTTGACGATTTAATTTAGGTTTAGGTTTTTAGGGATTTGTAATAACAATTATTTACTAGGAATTGAATAAAATGGTGGGAAAAAAAAATTTCACTTTCAAATGGCACGGTAGACACGAGCTGTCGAGAAGAGATCGAAAGGCAAGCAGGATTTGCTTCGTTGCAATCAATCAACCACCAATTCGAATTTACGAAAAAAAAAAAACAAAAAACGAGTCCAAAAAATCAATAAATTTCACCAATTCGTCACGAGTGTGTTCATTTTGGTTTTTCAGTTTCCGAAATTGAATTAATTTTTGTATTACGAGTGGAATGACAATTGACAGCGAGGATCGAATGGAACGATACGTTACAGAGATATTTCTCGTTTGTTTCCCTTTTGGCAGGTTGAATAGAAAACCCTTTTGTTTCGATTCGTGTTCAGCGAGAGTAAAATCATCGTTTCGAAAGATCGAGATAAAGTTTGGTCGATTGTTTCGTCGAGAGGGAATACAAGTTTTTGTATTCGTGGGTTTCGTGGTGAAAGCCATTTAGAATTCTTCGAATGAAAAGTAAAGGGGGAGAATTATGGCTTCCCATTAACGCTGAAGTTGCTTAATTCTCGTCAAGATTGAGCTATTCATTCGTCGTTGCTTCACGCACAGTAGAAATGAAAAAAAAAAAATTTTACCTCATCTCACTATCGCAACAAAAAATAAAAATTATTATTTTTTACATTTTTCAGTGTCAAGTGTAAAAAAAAAAATTTTTCGAGTACGAACATTGGTTCGAATAAAAAATAATATTAATAGAAGTCATTTTTTTCTGCAAGAAAACAAATCGCATTGTCCTCAAAAAAAAAAAAACCAAATTCGAATAATAGAAAAAAAAACAAAAAATAAAAATAATCGAAACGTAGATGCCCGAAGCGTGTAATTGCTTTTATTAACAATATCCACGTGACGTAATTTCATTCGATCCAGTGAGCCCCGATCGAAGGTCGTTCCCTCGTAAAAAAAAATAAGCGAAACCATTTCATTTTTCAAAAATGTATTTATTTATTTATATATTTATTTACGTCAACGTTTCTTTTGAAATCACGCCACGACGACGCGTAATAAAGTTACACGGCGATTCGTTTAACGTCAAACTCAAGAAATAACAAAAATGTTCAAAAAGAAAGAAAGTATGAAAAAGAAAAAAAATAAACAGAAAGAAACTGAGATTAAACGCTGAATAAAATTAATGATGAAATGAAAATATGATCTGATATGAAACACGCTAGTGCGGATGAGGGTTTTGACGGGACGTACCAAACAAACGTGGTGGTCACGCATAACGGCAGTTGCCTGTACGTCCCCCCGGGCATCTTCAAGAGCACATGCAAGATAGACATCACTTGGTTCCCCTTTGACGACCAACACTGTGACATGAAGTTTGGATCCTGGACCTACGACGGCAATCAGGTACACCCGCGACTTTCCCCCCATCCCCTGTCACCAACGCCGTCCCCCCCTCCCCCAAACTCACCTTCAATTACACTCGTACACACACGAAACACGAGCGACGAAAAAAAAAAAAAAACATTTTTAAAAAAACGCCACGAGTTATCGGGAGGACGACCGATCGTTTATCAAGCTTCTCCATCACCAAATCGAACCCTCGAACCCACCCCTAAATCCCATCGGTCATCCATCTTCAATCGTCCCTTTTAACCTCAATTCCAAAATGGTACTATTTTATTTTACTGTCGAATCAGAAAAACCGAAAATTTACTGATAAAGGAGCAGAGACACGGTTGTTATTAATTGTTATTTTATTAATATTAATTGCAACCTTATTAAGGATTTTTTTTTATTGGAATAAGACTAATGAAATAAATCGATTTTTTTTACGGATATAAAAAAAATATTTGTTTTCGTTAAATTACGATTTTCCAAAAAGAAAAATTTGGAAGAATCTTCCAAATTTCAAAAACTTGTTTCTCCAAAAAAAAAAAAAAAATACAGTTTTATTCACGAAATAACGATTGAACGAAAATAAAATTAAAATAATAATATGTTTTCCATAAAATATCAATTTTGCAAATGTTTATAAAAAAATAAAAACTGCAATTTTATCAGTTGATTTTTAATGATCGAACAGCTCGATATTGGGTTCATTGAATTTCAAATGAAACGACGAAGGGACAAAATTCATGGCTGAAACAAACAAACAAAAAAAAGTATTCGACCATCCAAAAACTCCGAGATTTTTCAACGACCAGTCATCGTGGAAAATGGTTGTTTCAGATACAACAAAATTTTCCTACGATGCACAAAGCCATGGAAATCCGAGAATAAGAATGGTCTGATTTAGGGTAAAGTCGATACGAGCCAAAGAGACGGATTCACGGATGAATAATATATTTCTGTATAAATGAATCTCTTATCGGTCAAGCTTTGGTTCCAACGTATTTCTCTATCCGTTCAGATCGATACCTGAGCTATATACGCCCTTATTTTTCTCTCCCATGAGAAACTTTCCGCCGTATATAAATGTATAGTTTGCTTTCGAGACATCAGGATCCGGAATATAAGCAGGTTTATGGCGACTCGTATATCACTGAAGGGAAAACGAGAATCCGACCGAGTTATACATTATGCGCATTCGTACGTATATACGTATTTTATATACTCGAAATAAATGAAAAACAACAACAAAATTATATTTAGTAATAAATATTTTTTTTTAGATATTTATTTATTTATTTTTTAAAAATGTAAAAATATTCTTTGCTATTTTTCATTAATCCAAATTTTATAAAGAATATATATTAAAAAATCATTTAAATATTTATTGCCAATTTTTCAGTAATAATTATTTGATAAAGATTATACATTTTGAAAAATGTAATAATATTTATTACTATTTATTTCGACCGAGTTATACGTGTGTTATATATTCTAAATAAAAATAAAACGAGAAAAAATTATGTTTCCAATAAATGTTTTTTTTAATATTGAAAAATTTTTTAATTTTTAAAATATTCGTTGCTATTTTTGATTGATAAATTTTTTATAAAGAATATTTATATATATTAAAAAATCATTTAAATATTTGTTGTCAATTTTGCAGTAATAATTATTTTATTAAAAATATACGTTGTGAAAAATATAAAAAAGAGAGAGAACGGATAATACGATGGCGGAATGCTGAATAGAAATTCTGTATTTACGACACGACGAAACTTCGGAATCGCGGAAATTCCATGAATGACAATACCTCTTATTACCCCACTGTACGACTCGTACCGAAGAAAGGAATGAACATTTTTTCCGATTTTTCCCGATACGGCGAAAACTCCACGCGAACATTAACGTCTCTCGAAGCTTCGCGGTAACTTCATTAATTCTCGGACATTCATCGATACGGAAATTATGGATAATCTTCGAGTCTGAAAATAATGTATTCCTGATCAAATATTCAAGCGTCGTATCGTCCTCGAGGCTTTATTACGACGGAGCTTTTAAAATCATTACTCGACTTTTGTTTTTAGATTTTTATTATATATTTTTATTTCTTTATTTTGTTATTCTTCAGAATAATATTTTTTCTTATTATTTCTCATTTTGTCTGTCTTTATTTTTCCAAGTATTTTGCAATATTTGAATAATTCACTTTCGAAATTGATTGTTTTTTGTTTTTTTTTGTTTTTTTTTTTCCCTCGACATTCGAAAAACAAAATTGACTAGCTTCCGCATTTGGCGAAAGTAGGTGGAAAAGTTGTAATGCATTTTCATCGTTAACGAATTTTCACGTAAGATAATGGCCGCCTTCGCGAAAGTGCGTTAAATCAGTTCCTCTTTACCTCCGTTCTTTGCTTCATCAAGTACACCACGTCAGCTTACTTTTCGACCGCAGGCATACAACTTGCCAACTTTTGTTTTATCGTCTAAAGTTTAGCCTCGGAGAGCAAAAGTGCTACTTTCCTCTCTCTCGTTTAAGTTGAAGTTTAAGTTTATTTTTATGTGCCATCGTCGATAACGTCAGTGGTACAACTAATATATTCGAATGTTATTGCATTTTTATTTTTTTTAAATTTATATTGCATTTTTTAAAAATGTATATTGTGTTTTTTTGGTTTATTTTTTTGGACTTTTTTGGTTTGCGTTTTTTTGAATTTTTTAATTATATTATTTTAGTTATTATATAGTAACATTTTTAAATATTATTTTGTAACTCCCAAATTACTCGCAGATTTGTAAATGAGGCATAATAATATTTATCATGATGATTATGGTTCATTTTATTAATCATGTTAATTTGATTAATTTATTAATATTAAAAAATTGAGAGAGAGGCGTCTCGCTCTCTCTCTCTCTCTCACTCTCTTTTCTTTCAGTTATGGTCCATCCATCCCGCAATTAGAATTCTTGATAGAGCCATCCCATAAATTCGTGTCACGTAATACAGTACGTCTCGTTTTAAACGACATTCGCATCGAATACCGTTTAGCATCCAACAGATGTTATTCTAATTTCTCGAAAGCAAATTTCATAAACGTAGAAAATAATAAAAAATTGGTATTTACTGCCGATTTGTTTAGCTATAAATATTTTTAAAAAATATAGATAAAAAAATCATTAAAATATTAATTGTCATTTTTTTATTAATAAATATTTGATAAAAACTATATATTAAAAAATTGTTAAAATATTTCTTGTGAATTTTTCGGTAATAAATATTATTTAAATAATTCACATTAAAAAAATCGTAAAAACGGCGAGTATTCAAATTTTTGAAAAGACTTTAGTCGTCACTATTTTAAATCTCCGAAAAAAAAACTGTTTAGCAAAAAAATTAAAGCCAATTTTTTAATAAACTTTTTTACAAGGCTATTCAACAACTGTGAAAATATATTTGAATCCATTATTCTTTTGGCCAGATAAAAAAGAGTGAATTAATTGTACGATTGAAGCTGGAGGTTGCCTGAGACCTAAAATTTTTACGATCACCTCGGATAGCGCATGGTCAATTTAACGAGATTTTTATGGATGTTCCTGACAACGTTGTAATAATCTACCTTCGGCTCATTTATTTTCCACTGATCAAATACTCCTTCGGACACGCCATCAAGCGTGGCAGTTAACGAAGATTAATTGAAATCTTTATGATTATGTATAGGAGATAAGGAGGTGCTGGAGGATGACTGGCTCGAAACTAAATTACTCCTTTCATTAGCTGGAGGTTCGATCTGAATAAAACGAGATTTTGCCATTTATACCAATTCGAAAATGTACTTTTTTCTTTGCCTTTACTTCCATTAATAATGACAATTCATTTTTCAACCGTTCGCTTAATTAAATTATTCATTTAATAATACTTAATTAATAATTATTTTATCATTAATTGATTAATTATTAGTTCATTTTTTATTAAGTAATAATTGCTTATATATTAATTAAGCAATTATCGATAAACACTGCAAAAATTATTTAGTAAAATTAAGTAACATTGATTGTATAAATTTTTAATTATCTAAATATTTTATTAACGAATAATTATTAAATTAATTCTATCGATTAATCGTTAATTAAGTAACAGTTACACGTTTATATTTAATAATAAGTACTTGATACAAATTTTATTACGTAATTAAATTCTCAATAGATCATTGCTCAATTAATTTCATTTTTTTCGTTATTCAACAATAGCTTAATTAAATCATTTTTTAATAACAATTGAAATAGTTACTGCAATGATTACTCGTTATTGATTAATAAGTTTACAACGATGCTGAATTAATTGATGAAATAATTAATAAATATAGAAGATGGACAAAATTAATGATGTCTCTTCGTCGTTTTTATTAGGCTAGGTACTTTTTTTTGAATATTCTTCGACAACGAGATTCAGGGCTCGGTTTCAATGAACCCAATTCGCAAGGAAATTGTTGCTTGCAAAATTCAAGAATTTCAAAAGGTTCTCCCAAAGCCTATATTCTACGTATCCATCTCATCATTTTTTGTTTCTCCCATCCTTCCTCATCATCTTCTTAATGGCCTCGTTCACGAGCTATCACCAATGCCTTTTTTCACATTCTTCTCGCCACACGTTCGCCATCTTTATATAGCACAAACTACACAATAGCCCACGCTGCTCTGTGTATGGATCGGCATTTTAAGTAGCTCGTAAATTTCGCAAGGACATAACGGATATAAAGCGAGACCAAGACAATCTTGGGGGATAATAAAGAAAGACAATTGTGACTGGTGAGATTCGAGGAGTAATCTGCAAGGGAAACGAGAAAGGAAAAGACGTTTCTGATTTTATTTGTCCTACCAAGCATTTAAATTTATGGGGTATCTATCGAAAAGAATTTTTCTTCTTAATCCAAGTATCCTTCAACCAAAATCCCTAACTAACATCGTTTACATTTTTTTCCCCTAGCTTTGAGGCTGAATATTTTCCTCTTTTTCCCTCAGTTTCATTCCAAACGATTTTTTTTATCATGTTGCTTCTAAGTTTTATTTTTTCAGATTTTTCACCATTTTTTTCTTCTAGATTTCATTCCATAGGGTTTTTGATTTTATTTTTCTTCTCTATGTTTAATTCCATAAGATTTTTCGGATTTATTCCTCTAGGAGATTCGATACAAATTATTTACTATTTTTTCATTACATTTTATCAGTTGTTTTTTCCCTAGGGATTGATCCATAGGATCTTTTCCATTTTTCCCCTAGGTTTCATTCTACAATGTTCTTTCCCATTTTTTTCCATGCTTTAATTTCATATAACTTTTCCTCACTTTTCCCCATAAATGAATGAAAATAATTTTCATTCGGGTCGATAATTTTATCTTTTTGGAGACGAAAATCTTGTCCTTTCCAAAAATGAAAGCTCGGTTAGGTCGAAAGGACAGCTTGATCTCGTACGAGTTTGATAATTATTCATTTGTCTATCCAGCCCAAACAAGACGAGGACAATTAGCTGTTATCTTTGGGGTGAAGAAATAGGTATTCCTCATTCCAAAGGCAAGCCCATCATACTCCCACTTTAGCCCCTCTGATGAAAGATCTGAGGTGGATGTTCTCGAACTGGCCTCTCGACAACTCGAAATTTCGTCGTGTTCTGGAGGTCGTTCAGGATAAACTTGAGAGTTCGCGAGGTGAAACGGAATTAGAGCCTCTCGAGCGAGTCAGCCAAGATCGAGGCGTGCAAAGAGACAACGAGGTGTATATGCACGAAGCAGAGGGAGTTCCTTGTTCCATCAGCCTTTTGTCTTATTGGAGACTATGCCAGTCCAGAAATTTTCAGTTTATCAACAATGAGAGTTCATTTTTCAAAAAATTCAAAAATATTTATGATACATCGTTGAGAGCGATTGGAGATAGACTTTAGATTCGTCTAAATATCAATGAAACATTTGAAAATCTTTAAAAAAAAAAAAGAATTTTAATTAAAAAATCAAAATTTCCAATCATACCCAAAGTAATTAACGAAAATTTGGATTTATTCCTTCGTGTTATAAAAAAAAAACATTTTCAAAGACTCAAAATGAAAAATTTGTTCATTCTTGATTTGACATGGAAGGGCCAATGTGTATACGTATCAAGGAGGCGGAAGAACAAGCCCGCGAAGCAGCATACACGCGATATTGAGGACTGGCTTTCAAAAAGGCGCGAGCCACGCATCCCGGTCCATTCCCTTTGAAATTCTCCGCCCTTAAGACTGCCGGTATTGCAGGTGAACGAGAATACACAAGTTTGGCCGCGCCTCAAACGAGAGGTGGACTATTCAGGGAGTCGCCATCTTGAATCCTCCCATGGTTCTCCAAGAACAACTTTGTGCCAATCTAACTTGCCGGCTGCGCGAGATCCTTGTCGAGCAAAACGCGGCCTCTACGAATACACCACTAACGGCCATAATACAAAGCGGAATCCCTTGCGCTGTCTCTCTCTCTCTCTCTCTCTCTCTCTCTTCCATCAAGGTTTACGCTTATCTTATTCTCGTGGATAAACGAACGAGAGCCTATCGTCAACTATTCAAATTTGACTTTGACGATTTCACGCTTTCGTTGTTCAGCCCCCCTCCTAATTCATTTATTCCAAAATTTGACGTCTTCTTCTTTTCCACTCGAGGAATGTCGTGAAAATCTTTTCATCGACTTCTTGAAATCGGGATTTTTGGAAATTCAGATTTGTAGAATTCCAAATTTTTAGAAATCCAGTTTTTTAAAAATCTGGATTTTTGGAAATCCAGGTTATTGGAAACCCAAGTTCCTGAAAATCCAGATTTTTGGAAATCCAGATTTTTTAAAGTCCATATTTCTCGAAATCCAGACTTTTGGAAATCCCGATTTTTGAAAACCCAGATTTCTGGACACCCAGATTTTCGGACATCCAGATATTTCCCAAATTAATATTTTTCTAAATCCACATTTCTGTGAATCAATATTTATTACGAATCGACAAAAAGAATAATATTTCAAAAAAATCTATCAAACATTCGCGAACATTAAACATAAGCCAAGCCAAACGATTCCTCAAGACCTTGAGTACGTGCGATCAAAATTTCCCTTGTGAAATGAGTCATAACATCCAAAGTGTGATAAAATCGATAATTGTCGTCAAGTCGAGAGTATCCAAGGGTGTGAATAGAGTAAACGGTCGAATAGCGTTTTCATCGTGGGTCGGTAGTTTCTAAAATAATAATTGAGGCTCCAGATTCCCGACGTTTTCGTACAAGACCATACCAGACGAAGAGAAAGCAGTACAGTATCATGGAGTCAATAAAAAGAATCGGTGCTGTTGGAAGTTTCGGTAAATCAAAGGTTAAAGTGGAAGGAGTTAAAAAGCTGGCTTTTACCACCCCCCCCCCTTTATACAACAGGAGGTCAACATTGGGCTAGCTATACAGGTAGCTTTGGTTGATGGCTTTCATCGTGTATTACGATGCCAAGCTGGAACAAGGTGGAAGAGAAGCAGAGAAAGAGAAAGAAAGAGAGAGAGAGAGAGAGTTCCTCGGTGCATTATTCGAATCCAAGTGTTTTCGTGTCTTCGTTGGTACATATACGTGTATTGGTGTACCCGGACCCAGGTCCGGTACTAAAGTTTAACGAGTCGACGATTGCGAGTTCCCGAACTCCGAATATCCCTCGTCGAAAAGCCTTCTCACTCGTTTACAATCTCTCTTTCGCTTACTGCGACCTCGTCGCAATAGGGGCATTCTCTTTCACCACCCTCTTCCCCAGTTTCACCCTCCAAACGTTTTCCTCAACGTTTCGCGTCCAATCCTCCAACCTATTAGTACTTATTTCCCTGCGATACCTTCGTGATCCTCTTTCCTTTTATTTTTACTCCAACCTTTTCGAAAAATCGTATTTTTTTTTCAAGTTACTACGGTACATGTGTAAAAGCGAGGAAAAAACAATCATTGAAATGGTCCTAATAGCCATTCAAGAAACAACCTGGTTTTTCAAAAGATAGAATTTATGATTTTTTTCTAATGTTTTGTTTTCAGAGTAGATTTTATTGTTTGGGTTTGTTTGGGTTTGGCTCTCAAAGTTTGGAAAATCATTTTTTGTAAAGTCAAAGTTAACAAAATCATTATTTAGAAAATAAAAATATACAAAATCATTTTTTATAATCCAGTTCAAACAAAAACATTTTTTTCCTAAAAACGTCCATCATCTTGCCGATCAATTCCCTATAAATTTCCCATAAACTTTTACATTCTCTAACAATTCTCTTTTCTCACTATCACGTTCGTTTTTAACCGAATTTCGATGGGTCGAAAAAGCTCGTAAAAAGGAAAAAGAAAATTGAATCCTGATGGGTAGGACAACGAAAGAACATTACGACTGGGTTCGTAAGAGTGTCTGGGAAGGAGTGGCACGTTTCGGTAGATTGCCAAGTCTTTGCTCTTCTGCATATTATTATTATTATTATTATTATTTTCTTTTTTTTTCACTTTTTTATTTTTATTTTTTCCAACAGCTCACTCATCTTTCCGGTTGTATCTTTTTCTCGACGTATGTATGTGTATACGTGTGGAAAGTGAAGAGATCCACGAGAGAAGGCTCGACAGCCTCTACACGAGAACATACCGGGAGGATAAGAGAGCTTTCTAGAACCGTTATTAAAATTCGCCCCGGACTTGCAAGCCGAGCTTCCATTCCCTCGCTTACACCCGTGTACCGAAGAATACGTACGAGATCAGTTTTCCTCCGGCACGATCAAATTCACATTTTTTTTTTTTTTTCATTTTTTTTTACCCCCGTCAAACCCTAATTTTGGGATGATGCGTTTTTTATACGTTAACGTTTATTCAACCGCACCACCGAGGCCAATATCGTTTCTACCCAAACTCGCTCTTCCGGTACGTGGCCACGAAAAAAAAAAAAGAAATTTCGACGATTCAGCAATAAAAGACAAAAAAAAATGAAGAAACCTTCCCCGAGGCTGGAGAGAAGACTAAAAACCCAATTGCTGTCATGTTTAGTTTCTCGATTCCCCAGCAGATAGAGGCGTTGAAGTCATTCATTTTTTTTTTGTTTTTTTTTTTTTTGTTTTCATTTCTCTTTCCATCTGTCGAATCGAACGAGTTATGTCCGTTTGAAGTGATCGATTTGTCGAAAGATATAGGTGGTTTTGAATTTTCAGGGAGGGACGTCGAAAATTGAGGAAATTTTTAATTTTTATTACGAATTTTTTTATTTTTTCTTTTCATATTCAATTTTTATTGGTTTTTTATTCATTTTTGCAATTTTTAGAGTCTCAGAAATACGAAATTTATGGGCTCAGAATTTTTAGTTCATCAAAATTTCGAGAATTCAAAAGCTCAGGTGTTCGATATTTTCGAAATTTCAATATTTTGAGGTTTCAAGAAATCAACATTCGAAGAATTAAAGTAATTCCAAGTTTTAGGAATTCAAAATTTCAATAATTCCACGTTTCAATAAATACAAATTTCAAGAATTCGAAGATTTAAAAATTCACTGATTCAAGAATTCAAAAATCCAAAAATCTGCAATTTCAGTAATTGGAAAATCCATAAATTTGTAATTTCGAGAATTCGGGATTTAAAGAATCCAAAATGTGTAAAAAATCAAAATTAAAATAGGTCGTTCGATTCGACATGAAAAAGATAAAATCTTTGAAGCTCACCAGGATGTCTTTAGCTTCGAGACGTTAGGTCTGAAGACCGCTTTATATCCGTCGAATGATAAAGGGAAGCATTTGACGATGATTGGAGCATATGTTCGTCAATAGCACAATTGATATCGCTGTTTAATCGTTAATTGGAGGCTTCGATGTCGATGTATCGGTCAGTGTCATCATGACGAGTTCACACTGGAATCATTGACGTTAATCATTAACTTGAGGGTTAAAACGAGTCATGAATGACGAATCATAAAGGGGATATAAAATCATTGATAATAAAATCCATACGGACAGAGATTACACGCTCGGATTGGCTGATATCGCTTGCCGATGTTGTTCGCTTAAACACGCAATTTTATCACTGTCTCTTTGACACGTTTAACACACAACGAAAAATAGGCTTGAAACTCCTGACCTCTGCGAATCATAGCAGTATCCAAAATGTCCCTCCGAAACCCAAAAAATCAATTTTCCAACTGTCTTTTCCATTTATCCATTAATTTTTTTTATCCGGAAGAAAATTCCTTTCGGCTGATCCATTTGGATTGGAATTTTTTTCAAAATTCCTTAAGACCTTTCAAAAACTCTCGGAGTCCGAAAACCGTTATTTTTCTTCGTACATCGTACGCCATTTACGTTTTTTCCAATCCCATAATCATCCACTTCGAGTGACGTTCCAACTCAATGAAAAAAAAAAAGAAAGAATTTCCATGTGGCCCAATAGACAGAAAAATCCATACACACATACATCGACCAGTCAAAGCAGGGACCACGTGATTATGTCTGAGCTGGGAGCAACGATTTTGCATGGAGCAAAAAGTATACGTAGTTCTCGAATCGACTCGATAAATCCTTATTGATCCATCTCAAAAAATCTTCCTAATTATTACACACACCTAACATTATTATCGTCAATAAAAATATCGTTTATTACGATTCCACTCGATTTTACGTTTTACGTGACATTAATAACAATAATAATAATATATATGTAAATATAAATATTATGTTTCTGATTAATTACATAATTAATTAATTATAATAATATTTATATAAATATTACAATTATAATATTGTATGCATAATATATTTTAATATTAATAATTCAATAACAGTATAATTATAAATGTTGTTATTATTAACTATTAATAATATAAAATACTTATTATTATTATTATCATTATTATTATTATTATTAATGTTAAAAATAAATAAAAGAAAGATCGATTTTAAGTCACACTCTGCTTCGTACCCCTTAATGAACGAAGTACAGTGCGAAGTTTTATCGATCAAAAGGTAAACTGACGTTTACATTTAACGTACTGAGAAACTCGTTACGTGTATTACGAGACCCTGGAGAGTCCATTTGTACGTGTTATCAGCGATCGGAGTGTACAATGGACTTCGAAGCTTGCCTGTCGAACGACGAGTAATCGAGGACCCTGCTTTTCTCAATGAAATAACGACGTTTCCTCTGAGGCTCGATTCAAACAAAATTTGTATATTACGCGAAGAGAAAACTCGAAACTTTTGAACGAAAAAAAAGTTTTACTTATTTTTAGATCGAAACTTTTTTTAAAAATAAATATTTATATCGAATACATAAATTTTATTAATTGTCAGGCTCAATTAAACATTTCGATGTAACTGACGATTTTTCGTTCCTCAAAATTAATTATACAAAATTTAAAAGAAAAATATCCAAAATTCGAAAAATTCGAAATAGAAAAAAATTCAATAATCCAAACTCGCTAATGTTATAAACATTTCTCGAACGAAACTTGACGATTGAAAAAAAATCATTCCGGCTGTCGAGTTGCCTGCAAACCGGAAATCATTCGGGAAAGATAACGGAGATAAGAGGATCCAATATAAATTCATCAATCTCAAACTCGATCCCTGCCGATTCGACATATCCGAAAATTTATCAGGAAACTTCGAGACCTGCCAACTTTATTCCGAACGATTCCTGGGTTGAAAGAAAAACGAAAGAATGAAGCGTTCTTATTCTTTTCTCGGGTGACCTTCCGGGAGACGAAGGGGGGGGGGAGGCGTTGGTCGACGAAACCGGCAACGCTTTATCACTCCTACAAGCCGAAGAAAAGAGGAAAACCGCGGCCTCCGGTTCCTAGCTGAGATAGGTTATACGACGATGTATATAAACGGAGATCAACCCCCCCCCCCCCTCCTCGCTTTTGGGGCTCTCCTCCCGCTGAATGCTCCCGCGGAGGCTCAACGAAAAAACGATTTATCTTTAACGCTTGCGCGAGCCTTCCACGCGAGGATAAGAGGAGATGGAACGTTCAGACTTTGGCGTTGGAAGAAAAAAGATGATAAAAAAAAAATACGAAAAAAAAATACGCACACACCTTTTTGTCGAACGGTACACACCGATGGTGTTCGATCTTTTTCGCTGAACAAGCGTTTTTAATATTCATCCGAAGGCAAGAAAAAAGAAGGGGGGAAGGAAAAAAAAAAAGAAAATCCGGAAAACCATTTTTCCCAACGTCAGATAAAATAGGTGTTTCATTACGATCGTAAATTAGACTATTATCGGGCTTTTCAACGATGGACTTCTGACAATCGTTGATCGCGAATTGGGAAACGAAAAATATGGAATCGAAAGAACTTAATTGTAGGGAATCATTGGTAATAGTTATTCCGGTTAAATAATGATATTAATAACGATTTTTCAATCGTTTGGTTAGGATTTTATTCAAGGTGGGAGATGATTCGAAATGTTGGTTGATCGGGTTTATTTCAGAGGTAATTCATTCAAAATTGCAACCTTCTGGGCACAATTGAAATATCTGTTTCGTCCGAAACGAAAAAAAATAAAAAAAATCAAAAATTAAATCAATAACGAAAAAATAAAAAAATCAAAAATTAAATTAATAACGAAAAAAATCAAATTTTTACTGACATTAAAACGTCAGTGTGATCCTCAAAGGAAAACTTCCGATTTCATCAATGATGGCAGGTCTCCGAAAAACTCTCCAGGCTCTCCAGGCTCTACGAGTTTATCAACGTATCAACAAAAATCATAATTAATAACGTTAAACAATTTTTTTTTGCTCTTTTAATTTTTTTTCCAAACGATTTCCCATCACACGAATTTCCCACCGCGAACCTGTCGAGTCCATTCTTGAGCGACGTCTCCGTGCCGTTAGCACTTGCGACTCCCCACTCTTCATCGAATTCTCCACGTGGCCGTAACGATGGATCGTTCAAATAAAAAAAAAAATAACAAAAAAAATGAAACACGAAAAAAAAAACGTTTTTTCATCGTACAAAGAAAAACCAACTCGATGTTGATACGCATCACGAAATATTGGAATAATTATTGCGATCCGCTGACTTTTCGCACGAACTTGCAAAAGCTTACCTTTTGGAGCTTTTCCAATAACGTTTTCGACCGGTCTGCTTCCTTTCAAGACTCGATTTCACGCCCTTCCATCTATGGCCTGTCTCGCATGGAAATATTCGAAAAACGAATAAACAAAAAAGAAAGAAAAAAATACGAACGTCCAGACCGGAAATCGAAGAGAAAACGATCAATTTCCGGTCAGGATTTCATCGGTGGCTCTTGTCCATCAACCTGTTAATTTCACGTCGTTTTGCCATCTTTCATTTCCATTCGTACCCCGCAGAAGGATTACTTGATTCTGGCTGCACGAAACTTTTTTTTTCACTTTGAGCTTCGATATTACACGTTTGTTTAAAAAAAAAAATAGACGTTGAACTTTAAAAAAGATTTTTCACTATTTACACACGGTTTTATAAACTATATATAGTTTTTCTTGCATAATTGATATTCTTTATCATTTATATTAATTCTGTCATTTTTTCATAAATCATCTTATCAATTATAGACATTGATTTATATAATTAAATCGATATCGATTTCTCGAACAGAAAAATTAAATGAAAAAAAAAAAAAATTAAAATTAACTTAAAAACAGAAAAATGGATCGATACTGTGGATGAAATTAAAATTACGAGAGATCAATATTACAAAAAGAAAGATAAGTTGATTAGTCATATATAAATAATTAGCATTTTGCAGAAAAAATAAATATAGTATCTTTAATGAAAATCGATTTGTTCAATATTTATAGTTTATGCTGTAACAACTAAATCGTTGAAGCTCTTTTCGAGATATCAAAAATTTTTTCATATTAAAAAAAAACAAAAAAAATAGAAAATTAGATATTTTTTTTCTATTTTTTGTTCAGGCTTGTTAATTATCCTCTCATTTTTGGCTCCTTAACGATTGCTGAGCAAGTAGAATACAAGTCAGCGGAAAATTCGCCTAATTATCCATATAAAAAATCGCGAGCTACGTATTTCGAAAAGCTTATCATTTATCGCGCCATATCTGTATTTTTACATATCACTTTTGTACAACCAGAGCCAGAACGCTTCGCTTATTTAAAATGCTGTATCAGCTTCAGAGGCATTTTTCTCAAAACGCTTTGGGTATATGAACGTTGTATAAAAAAAAATATATATATATATATATATAAATAATAATAGGCGCATAGTGGAGGATAGAAAAAGAGTGAGTAATCGCTGAGCTAAAGCTTAGACTAAGTTCGCATTTGCTTCGCATACACTCGAATTTTCGTGTTTTCACTTGTACGTATTGTTCCACTGTTGTTTACTGTGCAATTCATAAACCATCGATGAATTCAACGACCGTAATTCCGGCAGGAGAATTTCAGAACGAGTGCAAGTAGTTTAGGCTGTTACTGGTCAGACCTGGTTTCTTCTGTACTTTCAGTGAGTAAAAAAAAATTTAGTGGGTTAAAAAAAATATATTTGCAAGAGTTTTTTTTATAAATTATGCTTCGAAATAAATAAAATGATAAATTTATTGATGATTTCATAAAAATGGTAAATTCAATTATATACTAAATGTAATATTAATAAATCCATACGAAAATCATGAACTAATAAATTAAGCCAACTTTCGTATTTTAAAAATATAGCAAAATATCGAACGAAAAATTAAGAAAAATTAATTATTTGTAGAATGGACTTGTTTTTACCCATTGTACATCATTTCACAAACGTTTGTAATCGATTCGTATCATTTGAACGAAACCTAAAGGGGTGACGAAAAAGCTTCGCTGGCAAATGACTCGACAATTTACGATCGTTAATTATATACGGTATAAAGGACTATCGGGAGACAACGCCTCGCTGCGCAAATCCATTTAAAAAAGTCTGCGATAGCTATATTTTATTTTTTTTTTTTAGGAAGCACATCGTTCAAAAAAGTACATTTTTAAAATTTTTCTTATTCGGTGGACTGGAATATTTCGGGATATTTGTAATTTTATAAAAATTTATATTATTTAAAATTAGTATTTTTTATTTTATTTAAAAGTGGGAGTGATAATATCGTCTGGAATTTTGGGATCGTAAAGAGAACCTATTTTCTGCTATTTTATATATACATATATACATGTATATTATATTTTACGCAGCATTAAGTTCACGGATCAAAAATGGCGCAAGAATTTTGCAATTTCCCCCATCGTTCTATGTACAGTCTCGTTCAAAAGTATTAGTCCTTCATGAATTTCTCTTCCGGACTAAAACTCGAATATCCCGGCGAAAAAAAATCGTTCACCGATTTGCTAAACGTAATTTTAAAGCGAATGAACTCAGCTTTGTTTCCGTGTTTTATTTTTATTTTTGCGATTTTTTTTGCACCCGGTACGTCGCTTTGAAAACGCCGATTTTGTTCCCGCTGTACTTCGAAAAATCTCTGATACTTTTGAGTGAAACAGTACACGTGTACACGCGATACACCGTAAAACTTTAAAAATTCATTGGACCGCTAGTAATAAAAGGTTTATGTGCTTTCGATAAAATAAAACGGGGAAAAGTGATATCAGTTTCATCATATGAGACGAGTCAAATTGAGTCGTTAACTGAAACGATAGAAGAAAAAAAAAAGAAACAAATATTAAGTGTACTTTCACGTAATATTAAATTCCAATAGATAGAGGACGATCTTTTATTGCTTACAATTACTTACACAAAAGAAAAAAAAACTCTGAAGTCTTCACATTACGAAGTCAAAATAATTGAGGAGTAATAAAAATATTAATTTGACAAATAAATTGATTTCATTCAATTGATACGCAATGATAATTGATTTATTAAGTCTCAATAATTATCTAACGCGATCAGGTCAAAGAAAAACATACAATTAAAAAAAGAAAATAAATTCGATCAGGTTGAAAAAAAACATAACATTTTCTGAAAAGCATAAAACAACAAAAATTTCAATCGTCGAATTGGAGTTTCACTCGGATTCGCGTGGAGGAAGTTCGTGCTGCTAGCTTACGAGAAATTGAGATTTACGCGTTCGGAGAGAAAGTATCCGATCGTACGAGCTAGGTAAGAATGTTCGCCCCCGCATTCCAGGAGATCCAAGCGAATACGCGAGTCCGAGTGTGTACACCTGTTGCGGTCGTTTCTTTCTGTTTTTTTTTTTATTTTTTTTTTTTTATTTTTTGCGTCCACGCTTCGCCGCACATTTAGTTATTCCAAAGGGACGCGAAGTGGTCTCATACTTAGCCCCTCTAACGCTGTAAACGAGGCTTGTCCGGTACGTGCTCGAAAAGTAGTAAAGGGGTTGGTAAGGGAGCCCAATAGTCGAGATTTGTCAGCGAACCGTTTCTCGTACAGAATTCTTCGATAGTGTTTCGTCTCGAGGGGAATATTTTTAACAAATCGAAATGAAATTGTTTTTTTTTTTTTAGAAACCAAATCCAAATTTTTTTTCAGCCAGAAATAATCGACTCGAAAATTGGAGTAAGCTTACTCCTTCAAAGCTTCCCCCAATCAATCTGTTGGAAATCCTGCCTTTTTCGAATCAGTCTACTGGAAATCCTGGCTCGATTTATAAAAAAAGAAAACTTCAAAAAAGATTTTATTTAACTACTCGTTATTTGGTAACATTGCAACTGCATTACCACCGACCGTTCCATCGAGTGTTGACTCGGCAAACGATTTTCGCGATACCTCGGATATCGATTACGGTCTGTTGGGTCTCGAGGCGAAACGATGCTTCGTTGTCAATTCGCGTTTGAAAAACGAAATAAAAAACTAAAAAAAAAAAAAAAGAAAACATCATTTATCCCCCGCAAAAACGATTTATAACAATTTGTTTTTGTCGACGATCGTGAAAAAGCGAGCTCAATCGAAGCGCGGGTTTGTCCAGTGGTCTGTTACACTCTTGCACTTTTTCCGAAAAACAAAACCCAAAAAGAAAAAAACACAAACACAATTTTTTAAACTAATCCAACTTTTGAAAAGCCGAAAGTTCTTCGGAACTTCGGTTTCTCATCCCCGTTTGGGTTACATTTGAACATAAACAAAAATACAAAAAATAGAAAACAAAAAAAAAACAGTGGAAAAAAATACAAAAAATAGAAAAACAAAAAAAAAGTGGAAAAAAAATAGAAAAAAATCCAATTCTTCGAGAAAAAAAACCCACTAAGAGGGAAATCATATTCGAGTCGTCTCGAAGCGATACTCGGGAGCTCGCGAAATTCTTCGAGTGTGTGCGTAGCAAATGTACGAGATTTCTTTTTTTTTTTTTCAATTTTTTTTTTTCTCGTGTCCGGATGCGCTCTTACTTGTGTGCCCCTCGACGCAATTCTGCAAACTTTTGTCAGTAAAAAAGTTGCAGTACGTCTGAGCGTGGACACTCATGTAAGACCACGTGCCGGAAAATAGTTGATAAAATATATAGAAACATATATATATGCATTTATATATCCGGTTCTTTGCGAGTATACGATATATCGAAGCTTTCAGCTTGAACGTTGAGCCAAACATCGTATTATCGTTAATTGTTATTGTTTCGTTTCCACATATATTTATATTTATATATATACAAATATATATAAAAATGTATATGTATATATATTTATGTATTTATATATTTATATATAGCGACTTATTGTTACATGTATTTAAGTGTGATTATCGTATGTTCGCGCGAACGATTCAACTGCGAAGCGTGTCTTGCTCGTATATGCTTATCACATTGCGCTTTATTATCGTCGTGCAGATTTAATCCTGTTTATCAATATTTTATAATCACTTATAATCATGTTGCGTTTTTTTTTCTTGTTTGTTTGTTTTTTTCTTCTTCTGAAACTTTCGTCGACATGTTTTTTTATCGGTGTGTTTTGGGCGTCTTTGAACGTGGAACAGGGATCACTTCCATTGCAGAATTACCACGCGCCTTTTTTTTAACCCTCTCGACCCATTCTCGACCCTCAGTTTACCTTCAATTTTAGACCCCTCGTATCCGGTCAGAGCTCTTACTTCGAGGCAGTAAAATCGTTCCTGGTTAATATTCATTTTCGAAAAACGGTGAGAAACGATTCGAAAAAAGATCGATTACATTTTTGAAGTCGAAAAAATATTTAAGAAAAATTAGAAAAAATATTGGAACAAGCACGAAAAAATATACAAAGAAATCTTGAAAACATATTCGAAAAGAACTCAAAAAAAGATTCCAACAAAATTTCAAAGAATATGGGAACGAAACTTATAAAAATACTCGAAAAAAATGGTTTTTAATAAAAAAACGGACAGCTTTCTTTTTTTTAATTCAATTAATAATAAAAATTCTGATAGAGCTTTTATTTCGGAAAACAAAACAAAAGATCGATAATCGTCGTTAAAAATGGCCAAAGATTTCAAGCCTCGTTTGTAAACACGATACCAGATTCGATATCGAAAACACGATCGGCAAATACCGATCGCGTCGTCGGACTTAACCTAAAATCGAAGCTTCGTCGATGGCCGAAAACGCGACATTATTTGCGACCGCATTGCACGCGCTGACAGTCGCAATTTCCATTCGTTTCTACCTCTATACGGATATATACGAATTTAGAGGTGCAACTCACACCGGTGAGCCGACGCTCGCGGTATGACTCGGATATGAAAATCGCTATTGCGTTATTATTCACACGGTGGTTCCGCGACAACGTATAGACACTACTCGCGGCTACAGAAGCACTCTCGACCGTTATAACATCCCCGGAGCGTTCGCCAACAATTTCTATTTGTACATACAGGGTGACCGAAAAATCAACAATTCTGCCGCGGGCTAAGTTCCAACTGTGCTGAAAATATCCAAACGAACCAATATCAATCCAAAACAAACCCAAACAAATCCATAGGAATCAATACAAATCCAAACAAACCCAAACAAATCCATACGAATCAATACAAATCCAATCAAACCCAAACAAATCCATACGAATCAATACAAATCCAATCAAACCCAAACAAATCCATAGGAATTAATACAAATCCAAACAAACCCAAACATTTTGAAACAAACCAATATTAAATCCAATCGAATCTACACAAACCCAAACAAACCCAAACCGTCCCAAAGATAACTATCAATATTAAACCCAAACGAACCCAAACCAAGATTACACTTAGTTATCCTACAAAGACTGTCACGAACTCGTCCATAAAAACCTGGAACATCAGCGTTGGCTTTTTCGGACACCCTGTACACGTATATGTATATAAGAGTTCGAAAATGGATTTTCTACGGGTGCACGAGTTGACGAGAGGGCTCTGATCGCGACGTACGATCGGTTCAATTGCTCGGAACTTCATCGATCGAGGGCTTCGCTCTTGTCGATGAATTCACCCCCACCCCCTCCCATCACATTACAGACATTTATATAAAACCGTCCACTCTTATCCTGGACGTCAATGCGACGGGAAAACTCCCACGGTATCGCGTATCTCGCGTTGTGGTTGTTTGTTTTTTTATTTTTTTTTTTTCAATTACTCACATTCCTCTCATAAAAATCTCGCAATTACTCGAAAAACTATGAGGCAATACCGAACATTCCATCAATTACCATTGTATGTATTTTTGTTTCTTTTTGTTTTAATTTCCTGATATAAATATTGAGAGAGCAATTTGACGAGAAATACTGTACACGAAAATGCTGCAAAAATAAACCGTTGAAATTGCTGGGTCGATGCACGAGTGTTTGTAATTGATAAAATGAAATTGATCATTAAAATGATCAATTCGCTACGGCAATTCCACTCGATCGTTATCATTTTTATTGTCGTACGAACTGATTACGAAAGTGGAAATAATTAAAAAGTTCCTATCATTTATTTGACACTTTTAAATTTTGTATACATTTAATTAATATTCAATCTTTAATTTCAATTATAGAAATAAAAGTTCATTATTAAAATACTTATTTTATTATATTTTTATTTCAATAATTAATGATTTTTTTCTTATAGAAGTAATCATTCTAATTAACAATAATTTTCAATAATGTAATCATTCAAAAACTGTGAAAAAGTTATAAAAATTGATTTTTTAAAATGTAACGACCTTCCATCAGTACTTTTTTGTTATTCCAGATTTTTTGACGAATTTTTCGATCTGCAATTTGCAAATTTCTGTACAGCATTTTTTCGACCTTTTTTCAATATTAATTTTGGGAGAAAAAAAGATTTATCTCGTCTCGATAAAACTGGCTGAAAGCCAATCTCGAATAACGTTCATCCCTCATTCCTAATCATCATAATAATGTAACTCGTCGTTTATCGTCGTCGGTGCATGCAAAGGCGATACGCATTGTTCAACATTGATGTTGTCATTTCTTGTAATATGTTAATCGTGTGTGTATTACCCGGGCATTGTCGGGAACGAAGACCAGGAGGATTTATAATTTGCATGAGAGCGTGGAAACAACCGATGCAGCGAAATCCAAATGGAACGATTCGATGATCATGCGTTTCCTCGTCATTGACGGAAATATTGATCAACCCAAACGAAATATCTATAAGAAAAATAATAATAATTAATAGACAATAATTTATTTAAATGAGGTCTTTTATGGCTTGATAGCATGATTTTTTACCCTTGATAAAGTATAGTAGTGTATTTATGTGTAATTTCTCTTTGAATGATTTAAACAATTGTCATAATTGACGTTGCTGATTTTCATTTTGAAAAACTTTGGAAAAACTTTGGAAAAACCGCCTCAACTTTCGTAGAAACTCGAATGCAAATTTTGTAACAATTTCATGACTATGAAAACAATACTGAATTATTATTGTGATAATTTTTCATTATTTTTCACGTCGAAATTGGAATACGATATTTATTTTTTTTACATTTTTTTTTTAAAGGGAGAGACTTTTTTATGTTGTTTTTTTTTAGAAAATGAGGTTTTATAAATATCTATTTTTCTAACAAAATAGAAAAACATTTCCTCGACATCTTTAAAAAAAAAAAAAAAGGATTTTCTCGTCGTATTTTTATTGCAAAAAATATTTCGTTCATTTCTTTTTTTAAATAATTCGAGTTCGTAGCTCGCAAAACGGAAGTCGATGGCGGTCCGGAATCCGTGTGACGCCGGTATCTTCGCGTTTCTCGTACTTCTTCTTCTTCTCCCTCGATGTCGTTCAAAAATTGACATCCGGTTTCTTTTGTCGAACAAAGAACGAAAAAGAGAAAAAAAACATAAAAGAATCGCGAATATGTTGACTCGAAAAAAAAATGGACGGGAAAAATCGTTTCCAGTGAAGGGTGGGGCGGATTTTCTATTTTTGTATTTTCAAAAAAAAACATTTTTTTTTCTCTCAAATCCTATTTATGTTGATGAAATATTTATTGATAGATTTATAGATATAGAACGCGAGCATGAGCACGTAACGATAAACAAAATCCCGAATGCCGTAGTATGCATAATTTCTTAATCGAACTTTGACCTCGGTAGCTTGATCTGGTACTCAACTCGGAAGGGGGCGGTGACTTGTCCGATTTCATCACGAACGGAGAATGGTACCTCATCGGTGAGTCTGTTTCCAGGACACAGGCAAAAAGAAAAAAAAAGAAAAAAAATAATAAACAAAAAACCGCCAACAATAATTATCTTTTTTTATAAACAAAATGTATCCTGATCCTATAAATTATCAACGAAACTTCGCACTTTTGTCACTATTGAAATTCATAATTTTCCTCGTTTTTTTTTAACGGAGTGACAAAAGGGAAGCCCGAGGTAATAAACGACCATCGACGAAAAAGGAACCTCGTGAATTGCGAAGAAAAACAAATATCGTCAAAAATAAGAAAAATCCAAAAATCCAAATTATACATATTCGTAAAATGCAATATAGTGTAATTTTTCAATATTGGTAACATTCAACGTCTATTTGATGACTCGTATATTTATAAAACTTCAATTAACATTTTATTGTTGTTTCCATTGACCTTCAAATGTGCAATTGAAAATTAATTGTATAACGTCGTGATTATTTATTTTCAATTTTTATTTTATCGGGATGGTCAATTGAATTTCTGATATTTTGAAATTTGTAAGAACGTCAAAAAAAGCCATATTTTATTTGAGCTACTTAAATAAAAACTTAAATTTCAAACAATCGTAAATTCGAACAATGTTTCGAAGATCATCAAAAAATAACAATCGAAAAACTGTTTTTGTTACGAACATTTTTTTATTAACAAAAAAATATTTCGTAATTAATTCTACTTTTCTAAAAATGTTGCGATGAGAGTGTGATAAATATTCTCACTTTTTTTGTTATAAATAATAGAATTATTTTTGCAGGAATGCCGGGCAAAAAAAACACAATAAATTATCAGTGCTGCCCGGAGCCTTACGTCGACGTTACCTTCACGATACAAATTCGCAGGCGAACCCTGTATTATTTCTTCAACTTGATCGTCCCGTGTGTACTTATATCGAGTATGGCACTCCTCGGGTTCACCCTCCCACCGGATTCCGGCGAGAAACTCACCCTAGGTAAAGTAACCCGATCCGCATGTTACGCTTGCGCAATATTAACTAAAATAATACCACGTACCGACTCCGATATTTTTTTTTTCTTTTTGCAAAATGGAGTTTGCTAGTCCATGTATTTTTCATACCCCTGTAATACCTGTTCCAACTATGAAATCGAAAATTTCATCAATGTAGGATAATACGAAAAAGAAAGAAATGTTTTATACAATTACAAGTACGAATTATACAATTATAAACAAATGTAAAACTACAACACTGGCTGCTACGAGAAATCATACAAAAAAATAACAAAAAAAATACAAAATATAAATATGAAAAAAATACACAATAAAAATACAAAAAAAAAAAAAACAACAACTAAACGTCACGAAAATTCGTACTTTTTCCTCGGCACAGGAAATTAGGTGCGTCATATTGAAGTACTTCTATCACGTTGTACCAATGCTGCCAATTAGTAATTTCGAAGTAATTTACAATCACTCGTTTATTTACTACGTTAGTTAATTAATTTATTAATTTTATTTAGTTTCTCGAATACTGCCTTTACATTATTCGAGCAACAATAAAAAGCCTTAAAAACAATATTGAGTATTTTTTAAAATCGTTTTAAAGAATAATGAAACGAAAGATTATATAATCGTTATATAATCAAACGGCATAAATATTGGTTAAAAAAATATGATAAAAATACGGCTAGGTCGGACGAGTGAGTGAGCGCGTGAATGAATCTTTTATGCCCCTGATATATCGAAGCATTTAGCTTTTCAGAAGATTTTGGATTCCGGCTTTCGAAAAATCTCGAAATCGTCGAAAATCCCTTTTTTTTTAGGTTATCTCGTTTCGCCGAAACGGTTCGTGAAGGTTGTTGGATTATTTGTTAATTAGGGATGATTTATTTGCGAACATTCGACAGGAATCTTCAGTAACTGTTTCGACCTTCGACCAAGGTCGAAAGTTCTGACCAATTTCAAGGTCAACCACTGATTCCTTTTCGTTCGAAATTCGAGTTCGAAAGATCAACAAATCTCAAGGTCACACATTATTTTTTCTCATGAGGTTTTCTCTCGAGCATTGAGGTTCTCAAGGTCGTCAAACGTTTTCTGTATCGTCGTATCAGGTTTATCATCGATTTCGAAAGATTTTTTTGAATCTTCGTTGGACCGTTTCTTAATTCGTAAAAAACAAAAACAAAAAGACAACCGACGAGAAAAACGAAAAGGAAAATGAAAAAAAAAAAAAAAAAACAGTGTTTTCCTTCATACACTTTTTTCCGGTTCCTGAAAGAGCCAAACGCAACAACGTTCCTTATCAAACACGAAAAATGGGTTTGACGGGTTGGGTCGGAGTAGAAATGGGTTTAGGAAGATTTCGATGAGAAGAGTTGTCTGTTCATTCCTGGTTCAACGATTTCAAGTGGATGGTAGAAACTTCGATGTAAATGGAAAACAGCCCTGGTTTTACCGGTCACTCGACTAAATCTTATCGACATTGGGTTGGCTGGTTAATGGGAAGGAAACGAAGAGATTTCTGCGTGACGTTTGAACACGGCTACCCCACCAGCCATCTTCTTCGATTATTTGAAAAACCCGTACTCGTATTCCAACAAATTCACGTTCGAGATCCACAACGGATTCACGGAATAAAAGGTTGGTCGTTCAAAGCGATCGGAAAATTCAACGGTAACCGTACATTTTCATTCCCAATGTTTGGGTTCTGGCATTTCGGGTAAAAGAAAAAGCAAGACACGGGGAGGGGGGGGAGATATACAAAAGAAAAATTGTGGTTCGATTTCGAACGATTCACATTCGATAAAAGAATTTATTTATTTTCCTGTATTTTTTTGTTTGGGTTTGTTTGGGTTATACGATTTTTTGTATATACTTCGTAACAAAAAAAAAATCATTTTATTATTACATACGTTATATACAAATTAAATGACTAAAAAAAAGAAAAACAATTTTCATTTTTTAAAAGTACAGAAGTTGATTAAATCTATCGTGGGGGAAAGGAGAAAAAAAAACGATCAGTTTTTACGATGTACCAACACAGGCTATTCCGAAAATGTGATTCGTTCCAAAAATACGTTGATGGCCAATCAACGATTTCGTTGATTGAAATTATTATTGTTTTTATTTGGTCCATTTTTATTTTTTTTATTTTATGGTATTTTATTTTATTTTATTTTATTTTTTTTTTTTCGTATTGATGAATACGACCAGGATACATCTGGCATTTAAATATACAGAAATTCAACGTTCCCCGATGCATCTGAAAATTTATATACATGTCTGAATATGCAACGAGAGATGCAACCGAGAACGATGGATTTTCGATGCATCCCCCCCCCCTCCCTTTGCAGTTGCACTTTTTCACGGTGTACCTACTCTCGTAATCCCCCATATTCCACCATATCTCTTTCTCTCTCTCTTATTTCTCGAACGATCCCACATATCGAGGGAGCAAACACCCCCCTCCCCCCTCCACCTTCCTCTTTCACCCCTGGCTCAAACGTGATTACGTTCCTCGTTCCGCATCGTAAAATTCTGGGTCTACATAACGTATCGGAAAAGTCATATGAAAATATGAAAGCACCTTCGACCTATATCCGAACATTTTCCAAACCCGAGACATCTTCGACGGGATGCGATGGGAAACAAGTTGCCGGAACTACCAGCACGGATACACCCTTAAAATATCTCCCCTCCCCTCCTGTTTGCCATCGTCCCACCAGGTTCTCTTTTCTTGGTGAACGCATGGTGAAAATCCACTTGCACAGGGTGACCGGTACCACGATTTATTGGAAAATGTCATTTTAGAGGTCATTCAGGTAACTCCAATTAATTTGAGCCTCATCGAACGGAAGTTTAAATTCGAACACCGAGTCGTTTGTTTTTTAGAACTATTTTTTTTTGTGAATTGAAAATGGAATTTGAGGGGGGAAGTTTAAATCTTTGTATTTTGAAACGGAGAAGTTTTATTGGCTGCGGAGTGTCAATCGAGGACTCGAAATCGAGATTTTTCGAAAATTCGTTTTTTTCTTTGGTGATTAATGGGAAAATTTTGAAGATATTGTTGAATTGTTGCAACTCTGGAATTTTCGGAATTTTTGCATCTACTTGATGGGACGTAATTTGATTTTTATGACATCGGGAATGATCCTTTGATTCTAATGACCTCTAGAACGGCTTCTTGATCCTGATGACCTCTAGAATGACCTCTATAAAGAACTCTGGTTACTAATGACCTCTAGAATGACCTCTATAAAGAACTCTGGTTACTAATGACCTCTAGATTGACCTCCAGGAATGCAAATTCCAAAATTAGACCCGAATTAAACTAATTCCTTAAAAGGGCCAATCCGGTCACCCTGTATATTTTCACAAACACGGGATGCACGTGAGACACGTAGTAACGGCCACGGAGGGTTACGTTTTGCGGACTTGTCCGAGCGTGGAACAAGTTGTCCTCGTTTAACGTATAAAGGACGCACGTGATTTCGATTTCTACGGGGTTTTTATGGATATGGAGATTTTTCGTGACTTTTTATGTTTCTCGATAGCAGGGACGCTTTTATTCCGAATATACAGCGGTCTCTTTCTCTATCCATGAATTTTAGGTTTCACGTTAAAACTTTATCAACGGGTGTGTACCTCGATACTTTTATCTCGATACGTACCAACTTCCGCGTTCGTTTTTGTAATGTCAAAAAGTACCTCGGGGCTACTTCTCGATTAAAGAACAAAAACAAAATGGCGCTCGACGTCTTTGCAATGAATATTCCTTAAATTTGCATTATCAATATTTAAATATGGTAGCAATTGTCACAGGTCGTTTAAAATCTCTCTCTCTCTCTCTCTCTTTGAATTTAATTAGTTTATTTACTGTTTGGGTTTGTTTTTGAAGACTCTTCTTTTCCTAGTTCCTCCCTAGTTCCAAGTTCTCACTATTTTTTAATTACATGATTATTGTTATAATATTATTATTATTATTGTTATTATTTATTATTATCCTCTTTGGAATTAATATTGCCTTGCTGCGTACACGTTTTATATTTACGTATTTTTATTATTTCTATAATTTATTATTCTACTTTCATTCATTTAATTTTCTTAAGTCATTCGGTTTGTTAACATTATTTAAACAAAAAATAAACATTTTTTTGTTATTTTTGCTTCCGGTTAATACGCAAACTGAACTTCAGCTTAAAACTGAAACCCAAGGGTTCCCCCAATCCCGGATAATCGATGATTTTTCCCTTCCAGGCTGATCGATAAAAATGGGCGTAAAAGAAAAAGATAAATGGGAGGAGGGAGACGATAAGGAAATTACACTATATACGAGCAGTACAAATTCTCGTCGCAATCGTCGGGACTCACGTGACACGTTATTAAATCTTGAAAAATGGAGTGGCTGCTATATATATATGTATATATATATATAGAAAATGTAAAGTATAATATAAATAAATTATAAACTATAATATTATACATATTATATTTTATTATAATATAATATAATAAAATATAATAAAAATAAATATAAAATCGAAAATAAATATAAATAAATATTAAATATTCAAAAAAAGAAATATATATATATATATATAAAATATAAAATCCCATGAGACCCGGCGTCCACTGCAAAGGGGAAAAAACGAAGAAAAACCGTTTCCTCCTTTCTCTATTTTGTCTTTCATCGTATCATTGACGTACACACGTACGTGTATAAAGTTGTACACGCGTGGAGTAAGATTACGTACATCCATGTACGTACACCCGTGTATACATACAAATATACGTTTGTACCGCATTCCTTCTTTTCCTTTGGGTAAAGCCAGAAGGTCTTCTTTTCATTCGTTTCTCGTCCTTGTTTTTTTCTTTTTTTTATACTTTTTCTTTTTCTTTTTCTTCTTCCTCTCCGCACTACCTTTTATATCTCTTTTGTGCGATTCTCCAGTCACATAGCCTTTTTTGCATTCTCTAGAACTGCAGACTCGGCTTTATTCTTTTCGGTTTATTTCTCGCTATCCCCTCCCCCTCCCCCGCCCACGGTTCCCCTCTTTGCCGCTCTGTCTCACTCGATTGGTTTCTCTTTACACGACTGTTCCTCTTTTACTTGGTTTAGGTTTCTCTCTCTGTCTCTTTATTTTTCTCTCTCTATATATTATTTTTTATTTTTTATTTTTATATCTTTTATTTTATTTTTTTTATTGAACCCAGACAAACCCAAACAATCAATCAATCAATCTTTTACTTGGTTCATTTTTTGGTTCAAAAAAAAGAACCAAAAAAAAAAAAAAAGAAAAAAAAACGAAAACGAAAAACGAAAAATGAAAGGAGAAAAAGAAAAAAAAGAGAACAGGATCGAGTACATTAGGGAATGAGTCTGGTCGAATCCTGCTGAGTGCACGACTGGAAAACATACCTCCCGTGTGTATAACATTACAGCGTGCATGTGCGAGGGAATTTCCAGCTGTTGAAAAGGCCAAACATCCGTTTGATAAGAACAAGAGGAAAAGAGGAGTGGCTCGATGTTTTTTTTGGATTTTAGAGAGAGAAAGAGGAAAAAAAGGGCGTGGGGTAGTGGGAGGGGGGGGGGGGGGGGGGGGGGGTTGAAAAATGTGTGCAGAAGAGTTACACACGTTATTTTGTATTTATAGAGGTATCTCGTTCCACGCCGGATAGATACGATAGATGACCCACGTACGATACACAGTCTAGTGAAATCGGCAGGGAAAAAAACGAAAAAAAAAAAATAAAAAATGAAAAAGAAAAATACGAACGAGAGTGGAAATACTGCAGGCGTGCGCGTGGAATGGCCTCTTGTTAGCCCTGCAGGGCATAGCGCCTGTTGTATCTCCGGTCCACTTCGAAATGCCCGAATTTGATAGATCGATGAAAAACGAATCTCGTTAAGATTACGGGGATCGTAGGGTACTCGTTGATCGAGGGCTTGAGGGAACGCATAGAAAACAACAAATAACCCAACCAGTGAAAGCATATTAATTTTTTTTTATTTTTCCTTCTCGTGACCTGGAATATACTGGAACGCTTTAATTCAATGCCGAATATTGTCACGTGACACACACGAGTGCGAGAGAGATAGTCGAAACTTTTAAAACCGCGATTTCTCAATAACGAAACGTTTTTATCGAAAATGGCAAACGGGGGGACCTCGGTGCCATCGTCCTAAATCCACACAACAAATTTCGTACGAATTGGTTCATTCGGCTTAGAGAACAGTGCTTTCAAAATTTCGAAGTGGACGGAGGCGATTTCGTTACGCTCTTAAAGGTGAAACACGTTTTGAAAGCAGCAAAGGTTTTTTGCGAAATAATAAAGAATGGAGAAACATGATTAACGATTCAGGAATTCGAGTTTTATTTATTTTATGAATTTTATTTATTAACGTTATTTTTCTTGATTATTTTTGTAAAAAAATAAACGAAATTTTCCTTTTTTTTTTGTATTTCTATTTTATTTTTATGATTCATTGTATATTACTTGTATATTTGATCATTTTACTAATTTTGTTTTATTATTATTCATCATTTAATAAATTTTATTATTAAATTTCTTGAGCTTTTCGGTATTTTGAGATATAATATTATTATAATTGTTATATTATTTACGAGGGCACGAGGAAACTGTGAAAAACGCCGAGAATTAATTATCAGCTCTTTATTATTTCTTACCGGTCACCGCTCCGAGTATTGGCCCGTTAAACTCGAATTACGAAACGCCCATAGTCAATTTGTCTTTCGGAAATTCAATGTTTTATTAATTTTTGCAAACGCTCGGCGAATTTCGTTCGAAATTTGCGAAGCGCCAAGTTTTAGATTAGGAAAGCGACGAGAGGTGTGCAAGCTGCAAGAGCACCTGCATAAACCTTGTATTCATACTGTGGGCACGGCTGTAGCTCTCCCCGTCGAGAATTTCTCTCCGAGCGTGTTTGTATTAATGAAATTTCCAAGATATTAACGCGGCCGGGAAATTCTCGGGAGAGACGTTGCCCAGGAAGATTCCCGGCTCGCTGGATATGCACAAGTTCATACGATTCGCGATACACCCACCAATCGAAACGTCCGATCAACGATAAGCCATCCCACAATTGTCGAACAATGACAAAACGTCATACTTTAATGAGACACGTATTCAGTCCTCGCCGAGACACGAAACCAAATAAGGGCAAACATTATTTTGTCTTTATTTATTTATAGTCCATTATTTTTATTATATTTTTTGTATAACAATTTTTTTCATTAATATATCATTTATATTATTATTATTGTATTTTTATATTTTTGTATATTTTTATTATTATGTTTTTATATTTTTTATGTTATTGTTATTATATCATTATCGTATCCAAAAGATTTTTTTTTTTAAATAAATATTGCAAAAATTAATTTTGCTATTTTTATTATTGTATATTATAATTATTGTATTATTGTATTTTTATATATTTTTATGTTATTATTATTATTATTATTATTATTATTATTTTATTATTACATCATTATCGTATTCAACAAATTTCTTTTGTTCTTAATAAATATTGCAAAAATAATATTTTTTTAAACAACCGTTTGAAAAATTGAAAGCTCGCCCATTGAAGCGTGAAAAATAGTATACGCTGAGTTTCCGTCGCGACTCATTTAACATCGGAACGATCATTCCTGCAATTTTCGTTAACGCGAACGCGAATTACGTTTTCTCGCGCGCGCGAAATTAACGCTCGACATTCGTGGTTGTCGCAGCAAAGAGACCGCGCGTCACGCGACGACAAAATTGCCGCGGTTGTTGCGAAACGAAAAAAAAAAAAAAATAAAAATAAAATCGTTCGGAGCATTAATTCTCTGGAATTACGCGGAATCACCAGTCCCAGTGAAATCGACCCAAATGTTTGTCAAGTCGATAAATACGCTTGAAACGTTACGGAAACAGGGTTAAAAATTGTAACGTAAACGCATTAATATATTATTATTACTAATTTTTTTAACTATACACAAATCATTATTTTATTTTTTTTATTATTAATTATTTATTATTCTTCATTATTGATTAATTCTATTATTATTATTATTATTATTATCAGTACATATATATATATATTTACTTAATTGAATAAATTCACGAATTAAACCGATCCCAGATTTATCAACGAAAACAAATCGTTCGTATATAAAAAAAGAAAAACAATCAAGAATTCATATAGTATTGTTTAATTGTATATGACTGGAAAACGATCACAAGTATCATCAAAGTGAATTCCT